>JASEVX010000195.1:125000-353485 GCA_031761405.1 Serripes groenlandicus
CAGATCTATAATAGGGACATTAAGTTTTCATCCAGTATAAAGATGACTTTTCATATTCATATAATATTTTAAAATTCATGTTTCGTGAAAAACTAACCAAAAATAAAGGAGTAAAGGGATGGTCACAGAACGGTGGGCAAACGAGTATTGAGTGTATCGGATTTATGACCATTATATTTCTAAAAATAGATCAGGTATGCCCCCAACACTTCAGTTTACGAGTTCGGTCTGTCAGCTCCTTTTGTAAATACACATTCCCTTAGTTTTGTTAATATGTAATTTGTCACAAAATACATATGTCAATACCCTACATATCTTAATTATTTCTCATTATTGAGAACATTGTTTGCATAGATGATAAAGAAATTAACTCTTTCGTCGCCGTACTTCTAAATCGGACTCTTCCGTCTTATAATTGTTAATTTACATTGCTTGTATATTTTGGGAAAGATCGTGAAGTATTAAGTGCGAAATGCAGATGAAGATCAATCTGCATATATATATATAAAGGCTGATCTTGGCCAGCACTTTTCGCTTGCGACATACAAGTCGTCTACGCGCGAGGAGAGGGGTTAAAAGGGACAATTTTGTGGGTTTAATATTTACGTAATTCTTTTATGTTAATCTATATTCTCTCTGTATATGCTATAAAACAAAGATGTTTTAATGCAATAAAATATATGAGGTATACTATTATTGCTCGACCAAATTGACCTGACACTCACCATTCTGGATAATTTATGAAGACGTACGTAACTTTTCCGAAAATATACTATTATTGCTCTCCGTCGAGCCCCGGTAGCTCAGTCGGTAGCGACGCGGGCTGTCAATCCATGGGTTGTGAGTTTGAATCCCTGCTCGGCCAACTTTCTCTCCGAGAATTGACAAAAGTCAATGCGATATGCGTCATTCGTCTTCCACCAATAGGCTTAGTCTATGTAAAAAAAAGCAGCCAGTTGCTTGGGAAGATTGTTGTGTGGAGTACTGGTTTGAGAAAACCAGGAAATGCATGAGTAGGTGAACTGGCCGCCGTGATATAACTGAGAAATTGTTAAAAACGGCGTTAAACCCCAATCAATCAATCAACTATTATTACTCGACCAAATTGACCTGACACTCACCATTCTGGACAATTTATGAAGACGTAAGTGACTATTCCGACTTAAGACAAATTTCGACGGATCTGAAGCAGAAGACCTTTTAAAAGGTTTTGGCAAAAGGAGAAATCGCTCATTATTTTGCCACACTGTTTAATAGCTATTTTTAATGGATATACCTGTATTTTCAGTTGTAGGTCGTCTGCTGCAGATTCGTTAGATGTGGGAAAGGGTAATGATGTGCCTCATTTATGTCCCAAATGCGTTTACAAGTCAGATATTAACAAATAAATCTTCATAACACATTAAAACAAAACATTGTATTGCGAGAAATTATTGACTGCTATAACGTGAATACATCATTCGGTTAATGGCACTCGAAAATAGGTAGACACAGTCACTTTGTGAATGTTTGTAGTTTGGTTTACAGCCCGGATTCTAACCCCATAATCATACCAAAGACTTTAAAAATGGTAGTAATGGCTTTCCCTCCCTGGCGCTCAAGCGTGTGTGGGTCAGCATTTCCACGGACTCGCTGCTGTGACCCTCCCTTATTGTCGCCCAGGATTGTGAGGCTAGCATTACGACTGACTCACTGGAGTAAGGACTGATACCTTACACAGGAAATGCCGTGATATTACTGAATTAAGTTTTGTATAAGGATACTAGGGTAACCCTTTCCCTCATATAGACGCTTTCTGTCGCCTCTGCAGCAAACGGCCTTTTGAAAACATAGTGACAAAAGAAGAAATTGCTCAAAACGAGCAATTTCTCCTTTTGCCACAATGTTTTCCACTTTTTGTCATAGGTTATCCATTCAATTATAGAGATTTTCTATGTTTTGACAAAATATGATCAAAGTCGTCTGCTGCAGAATTGTCATTTGAGGGAAAGGGTTATACGAACATGTACCTTTTTGCGAGTGCAATGGACCTTTTAGGTGCGTTCATATGCAGTCATTGAATTCCCACAAAGTACAGTTATCTTTTTCAGCGCCGAAATTACTTAAGTACACACTCTCATGTTAAAAATCGGATGGAATCCATATTTCATGTAACACGAGTTTTGATTAATTTCGATTACTAAAAGCCAAGCAATGCTGATTTCACATTAGACAGCTGTTATAAGCTGACTCAGGTGAATCTGTATTGTTTGCAAAAGGCTCAATATAGCCATTGGCGCTGCAATAATAATAGTAAACACCGTCTAGCAATCGTACAGTCGTATTCACTTTTAACCGATTAGGATCGACATGTTAAAGAGACAGAACCTTAATCCACAGGTGATATGGTGTGATCCATGAGCATTTTTTCCATTTCTAACTGCCTCGGCGGTGTAGTAGTCAGAGCTTCTTACACGCGAGTGGCTGTTCCGGGTTTGATCCTTGTTCGGGTCATACCACGGACTTTAACAATGGTATTAGTAGCTTCCATGCTAGGCGCTCAGCGTTGCTGGCATCGTATAACGAGCTTACCAGCAGTATTGGTAATTTATCCTTGGAACACCGTGCAATAATTGAAACACCATTAAAAGCGTATTAAAACCGCATTCACTCCAACAAACAAATAAGCAATATATTTGTATTGAACGTCTCGGTTCCTGATGATTAACACAAGTAAATTTGGCTTGAGATCATTCGGCGTCCACCAATAGGCTAGAACTAGGTTATGTGGGCAGGTATCTAGTTATCTAGGAAAGAATGTTACGTAAGGTGATTTTGTTTTAGTGGAGATTTACGATGTTTCAACATTATTTCAATTATATCATCGCGAAAGTATACTTATTCATGATCCATGGGGAAACAAACCAGTACTGCGCTAGGAAATGGGCCTTGCCAAAGGACATTCCACCATAACCCGCGACCTGATTCCAAATCCCCGACGCTAACCACTCGGCCGGCGGAATCCTCATTCGTAAGGTGAATTGGTCGAAGGGATATACCGGTCACTTACAAACTGCATTTAACGCCAAACAGGTAACGAAGTCAGACAAGTCAAATAGGCCTATCTACATTCAGGATATATGTGTGCAATACATGACCGCCTTTCCACTTGCTTCTTTGACGTGCTCGAAATGGAGCGGTGTTCCGAGAAAACCAACCAGACCATGATTGTCAGACGTGTAGACAAGAGATATGCTAACGGTTCCATGCTACTCGATCCAAATAGATATTATTTTATTGAAGCTCTTCCATACCCAGTGTAACACATTCCCAAACGGCGTAGAGCAAGATCAGACTGTTTCCTGATCTGAATCTAGATTGATAGCAAAATGTTTAACGGTTTAACGGAAGGTATTCGTAGAGTGCCGTTTAAATGCAGAATGTCTCCATGTTTAATGATTATGCATAGAGATGTACGCAAACTATATATGAAGTCGGTTAACTAACAAATGTATGTGCACATATATTAAGAAAATATAGATGTATACACATATTGTTAAGCAGTATACAAGAGCAAATCCAGATAGAAACGTGGAGCAATACAGGTTAGTTAGGTATCTGCTTTTCATCGCAAATAACGAATATGAAAGAGACGTTAAAAGATCTCTAATGAGAGAATCAATAAAGGTGTCCCAAATCCAAGTGCACTTTTAATAATAACGTTCAAACTGCGCGAAACTGTACTTTAATTGCTGTTAATCTAGTTAAATTTTATGTGTTTAAACGACATCTTTACTCGTATAAAGTAATGGCTTCAGGGTAATATCTTCTCAAGTGGCATGTTGTATTATTTGACTACTGACAATGATTGCGCAACGTGAATAATTCTTAATCTTGCTCGGAATTTCGCACCTCTTGATAGCCATTGAAACAAGTATAAAATATGTTGTATACAATACAATACAATACAATACAAAATATTTTATTTGCAATCATGTACAAGCAGTACAAATAACAAAATACAGAGACTATAATGTAATGTGATGATGTAGTTTCAATAAGTCAGATAGTGTTGAGAAGGTTTGTTATTAAATGATCTAAAAATCCATATGGATAGCACAATGTGTATGCTACAGGCTAGCTAAGATAACTATTAATTGTGTATAGCGGTTGGTAGTATATAATAACAGAATGTATTGTTTAATTATTTATGATAGCTTCATTTCTTCTTTTATTAGCATAATAGATGAATTTAGCAATATTAAAGATTTCTTTTTCATTTGAAGAAGACATAAGAGTTGTAAATTTGTTTATTGTTGGCCACTTGCAGAAATACGGTTTTAAGAACTTTGAACGCAAAATATAGAGAAAGGGGCATATGAGAAAGAAGTGGTATTCGGTCCGTGTATATACCGTCATTTCGTTTTTCGTTTTTCAATCTTACATTTTACATTTCGTTTTTCCATTTCAAACCACAGGTGCCAGTTTTGTTTCAAATTTAAAAATAGCGTTTGACTATATATTGACAATATTGACAATGTACATTTCCTATACTACGTCCGGGGACACCACTGAGGTGACATTTGGTTTTTGGCCTGGGGCTTAAGCCCCTGGTCATAGTAGTAATACCATTTTTTTCGGAGTTGGCAGCCTGCCAATTGCTGTTAGCACCAAACAACGCACTGAGAACTGCGCGAGAAAAATAGTTCATCATGGATTCAACAAAAAACGGCATTAAAGGGGTTAGGATCTCCCCCATAAATATCCTTTTAATGTTGGTGGAACATCAGTGAAAAACTTAAGGCGTGAGTACTGCAATATAAGTTTAAGAAATGCTTTAGAAATTACTGCGCCGACAGGTCAAATATTGACGCTTGTTAACATTATTAACATTCGCGAAGAGGAACAGAAACAAAGAAAGAAGTCGCGTGCAATATACAGTGGCGGATTAACCGGGGGGCCGTAGGGCCCGTGCGTCGAAAAGTTAATGGTAAACAAAGAAAAGCGTGGTAAATGTAGTGGCGGATTTAGCGGGGGCCCATAGGGTCCATGCTCGACTACCCCACCCCACGAAAGAAGTCACGTGAAATATACAGTGGCGGATTCAGCGGGGGCCGTAGGGCCCGTGCGTCGAAAAATTAATGGTAAACAAAGAAAAAGCGTGGCAAATGTAGTGGCGGATTTAGCGGGGGCTCATAGGGCCCGCGCACGACTCCACCCACCCCACGACACCCCGACCCGGTCGGGCATCATACATATTGAATGTTTAACCTTAATGATATCTAGTCCATTTCGAATAAGCGTCATATCGGGTAAACAAAAATAGGTCACTAGGCCAAATGAAGGAAAATCTTGATAACACACTGGATGTTGCATTTTGAATCTTTGTCAGAATAATTGTCTTGATGAGTTTTGCATTTTTCAAACACTTTCTCCCAGTCCAGTACATGGTTTAGAGAACTATTTCATGTTGATGGAATGTGATTTAACATTGACATATTTCTTAATATAAAAATGCAGAAACTTCAAAATATTCTGCCTAAACCTGCTGTCAAATTCCCCTTTGATTCTTCATGTCTTAAATGTGTATACTTGTGAGCTCTTGCACTCAGGTGAGCGATATAGTGCCAACAATGTCCTTCTGTTTTTAAATTGGCAGTTAAATAAAATTGACTATTGTTGACATGCTCTTTCAGCAGCCCCCAGGCCGTCAGCACTGTAGTGCTTTGATTTAATTATTCGACATCTCAGCTGTATCAATATATGTCAAAGCGACTTATACAGCATTTCAAATACGTACAAAAGAGAAAAAGAAATTTCCTTTCTAAAAATGCGTAGTTTTGTGTTTTTATCAAAATATATTTTACATTTGTAACCAATGTTCATGTAAAATGAGTTTATCGTAGAACATAACCGGAGATAAAGATTGTTAGCGCGCAACGCCTGAATACAGATTACTTACCGTGTTTTATAGCTGTTTATAAAGTTATATACAAGAGTTGCTGCAAGATGCAGCAGTTCGATGATAGCGCGGGAATCAGCATTGTATGGCTAAAGAAATACTGTTTGATTCGAAAAACTCGAGGCCCGCTTTTAAATAAATGATATAAATATATGATAACAATTGTTTTTTAGTTAAATACGTATAACGAAAACAAAAATACCTTTTCCAAACGTGATGACCTCGATCTCCCTAAATTATTGTAAACATTTGTCTGGGCATGCGCGTCCTCCCCCTTAATATATTCTTAAAATCGCAAGATTTAGCGCAATAACTTCGCATTTATGAAAATATTCCCATTTTCCTGTTATTAAAACCCCGGTGGTTTCCAGTGATGTTACACAGACTCCGCTCTGGTATACTGCTTGTGTTCAGTTGTGTGACTTCGGGTCGAAAGCTAATATAGCAACGTTGGTAGAGTGGTTGACCTTTTCGTAAAATTAAGCAACGTTCATGGCGGTTAGTGCCTGGATGGGTGACCCGCGATGGCTTAACGCCGGTACACGTTAAACTATTGTTTTAATTTACATTTTAATTATAAAAAGCTACTCGCATACAAACTCGAACGAGAACCAGTCTAGTGACGAACGTTACGGAAATATCCGAGAGCTGATAGTAAAATACCGCGCATGCGCGATCAAAACGATTAATACGGCGCATGTTTTCACAAACAATATATGCACTGGTGCTGAGGCACCCGCACAATAATTGCCCTATGATAGCAGCGCATTCAAATCATACATGACACTTTTTGAAAATGATAAAAATCATCTGATTTATGAGTTTTTACTCGGACCTCACGTCACTTCAGTGATGTCCACGAGCAGTAGTTTTACATTAAAAGCTATATCTCGGTTAAAATTCAATTGACTCTAATCAAATGTGGTACATAACTTGCTTTGTCTGTAACATCTATGAAAATAATTATTCCACGCGAATATGTTAAGGTTAAATACAGCCATTGGGATCAGAATAATTGGCCGTTAAAAAGGAAATGTACATTGTCAATATATAGTCAAATGCTATTTTTAGATTTTAACCGAGACTGGCACCTGTGGTTTGAAATGGAAAAACGAAAAACGGAAAACGGTATACGGAATACGGAATCCTTTTTCGTTTTTAACAAGAAAAAGAAAAAAAGAAAATGGTTTTGTTTTTCGTTTTTCTTGTGTAAAAATAAAAAACGAAATGACGGTATATACACGGACCGTATTCGCTTTCAACTACATTTTGTTTACATAACTTACAAGTTCTTTCTGATCTTTGGATATTACGATGCTATGGTGGCATAGAACTGCCACCACTTACCAGATCATTATGTTGAATGTTTTCGTGAAATTCATGGCGGATTTCGCGTTATATACAAAATAACATGATAACTTAAAATTTATCGTGATGCCAGATAATTAACTTCACATGAATTTGTTCGTGTTAGTGCTCTAAACTGCCAACTAGATAATCTAAGGAATTTAATGAAATTTGGTATTTATCATGAACATTTTATCTAACGCGTTATGATATCTTAAAATAGACACGTTTAATTCGGAATTTCCGTTTCATTTATATCAATAAGTAATATAAGCTAACACATCTAAGAAATCTTACCTTCCTTTACAGAACACGTTTGCCTTTGCAGTCCAATTCCGAGCCCGCTAATGACTGTTGTCGGTCGGCATGGTGTTATAATCTATATTTAGATATCTGGTATCATGAAAACTTATTGCTAACACGATAATTTAAAATAAACGTGATAAATAGAAAATTTCGAGATATATTTTCTATAAGTGGTTGGCAGTCTAAAGCACTAACAGGAAAACAAAGCATGTTAAGTTAGTTATCTGGTATCACAATGAATTTAAAGTCATCATGTTATTTTGTAAATAACGCGAAACCCGCCATGACTTTCGCGAAAATATTCAACATAATTATCTGGTAAGTGGTGGCAGTTCTATGCCACCATACGATGCCTTCCTGTTTCTATTTCTAAATTATAAGATGATGTTCGAAATTGGCATAATGCTATTCTTAATATTCTATCATGTATATTGTTTAAGTAATCCTCTTGATTGGATGAATGTTTGAATAATCTGTAATAGGACAGACGCTCAGAATTGTTAATGTTTGAATACCAAGATTGGAGGTATTGATAAAATATGCGTTGTTTTAATGAACAAAATGTTATTTATTCACTGTTTTGTTGTATCCACAAGTTATTATGTCCTAGTGATTGTAAAATAATTTTAACATGATGGGCCCAATGAAGTCCTGTATAAGTAATATTGTTAATAGCATCATTTTTAAGCATATTGTATACAATTTTAATGATATTATTATCTGGTAATTGTAGTATTTTAAATCAATCGCGGATCATGTTACATTGTCTTATAATTCTTAAAGGTACTCTTCCAAGTTCTCCATATATACTTGATAAATTGTTGATTTTCTAACACATAGAATGCGTCTACAAAATATGTTGTGTATACCTTCTACATCTGTGCCTAAATGGTATGACCATATTTCAGAGGCATAGTGAATGACAGGTAATACTAATGAGTCAAATAACTCACATTTTTTATTTATACTGAACTCAAATTTGTTGAAAACAGAAATTAAACCATGTAATGATCTAGAAGCATTTTCAGCTAACCTTTTTTGAGACCTTAGCCAATTACCGTTTTTGTAAAAATAAATTACTAAGTATTTGAAACAATTTACAATTTCAACTTTTTCATTATACAAGAAAAAGTCATGTATTGTCGGGATTCTACTTTTTTTCAAAGATCATGAATTTGGTTTTATTTATGTTAATTTTCATTTTCCATTTATTGCAATAATATTCAATGTCATTTAGCATCGATTGTAAGCTTGATGCTGATGTTGCAAATAGAGCCTGGTCATCAGCAAACAGCAGCAGAAAGAGCCGTAATTGTTCTATTGTTAACACTCCGTCAAGATTGTAATTTATGTTATTAAGAATGTCATTTACAAACATTATGAAAAGTATACTTGAATTTGAATCGCCTTGCTTGACACCTGTCAATGAATCAATGCTAGCAGATATTTCATCGTTGAATTTGATTGCAGACTTAACAGACGAATACATAGCTTTAAGTGCATTGACCATTTTAGTACTGGGTTTATGCCACATGAAAGCTCTGTTTATGTTATCAGAACATTTTTCATAGTCTATGAAAGCTGTATACAGATTTTTTCCTGAATTTAGAACTTTAGCAATTAGTATACACCAGTTTCAATAATCTAATAAGAAATCTAAAATATGATTGTCTCCTTTGTTCAGCTATTTGCAAGGACAATGCCGCGAGTATTTTCTTGTTTTTATTTATGTACAAACAATCAATGCCACACACACAATACTATACATTTAAGTTAAAGTTGCATTACAAACTTTAGTATACAACATAACAATCAAAAAGAAAAGAAAAAACATACACCCTCCAAAAAAAAAAAACTAAGTTTTTAAAAAAAAAAAAAAAAAAAAAAGAAAAAAAATCTATATAAACTATGCGGAAAATGTCTACATGAATATTAATTTAAAGGTTGTTTTCTAAGTTTAAAAGACTTAATACAAAACCTAGCTTAATTGTTTAAAACGGAACGATCAAAAGTTCTATATATTTATGCACACTTGGTTGTATAAAAGAAAATTGCTTCATGTACTTTTTCCTTAATGCATCGTAAGGACAAATAAGTGGAATAGATCTTCAATTACGTAAAGAGGGTACAGTGTACATTTCCGGCCACACATTGGCAGATTTCTATGTATACCTTGTTCTATATTTAAATAATGAGAGGATAATCACATTTTTACAATGCTATTTCAAAAATGTACGATTTTCATTTTTTGTAAGTAAATAACAGTTTTAAAGTTACTTTTTAACTGTCTACAAATAAACAAGGATGAATTACTATTTAGATATTGATGCCATTCATTCACAAACAACTCATATAACCTTTGACGAAGTATGGAAATGAATCCTTTTATAAATGAGCCTTTCCGTGAGAAAACCAACCGTATTGACTCTGCGTAATGTATCCATCCAGATCAGCCTGCGCAGGCTTATCCGGATCGATACATTACATTCCGTCTCAGGGGGATAGAGTAATATTTCCTGAAACCGAAAATCCACAGGAGGCGAACAGTGTCTGTCCGGGTTAACCTGCGCAGGATCGATACTTTTCTCGTGGAACGGCTGAAATACTGATTCTGGGAAAAGCCATACATGGGAGAAAAGGGAGAACAGCTTACTACACCTACACCAGTGTAGGGTTAAGACCAAAGGGAATAAACCCCATCAGCTTCTGTAACTTATACAAACAATTACTTTACGGGTACGAAACGTCGTCAAATATGACTAATCAAGATGTTGGATAAATACACAAGTCCCAGTCCATGCTAGGTCTATATACATTAAACTCAGTCATTAATATTCAAAGGTTAACATATCTCCATAGTACCAAGCTCTATTGCTAAAGACGTATTCTTATTCACATTATACATGCATATTATAAAGCCATCCCACATTTGAGCTTTTGTTCCAGATATATACTCGCTATTAAGAAAATACAATATTACCAACTTCATAGACATGTACAAAACTTTCCACTGTAAAACATCATGGAAAAACAGGTGTGTGAAGTTAGCGCGTATATCGCAAAACAACCATTGACAAAATGTACTTGGTTGACCTGTGTCGCAGATCGTAGCACAACCATTCAAAACTCATAATGAATGGTTGAACCAGGTCGTGGATCATAGCTCAGCCACTCAAAACAACTAGCGTATTGGTTGAATTGGGTCGCAGATCGTAGCTCATTCACTGCAAAATGATACGTAGTTTATTGACCTGGATTATAAATCGTAGCTCTACAATTCAAAACTCACTGAGAATGGTTGACCTGGATCGTAGATCGTAGCTCAACCACGCAATGCACATAGCGTATTGGTTGATCTGGGTAGTAGATCGTAGCTCAACCATTCCAAACTACTAGCAAATTGGTTGTCTTCTGGGTCATAGATCGAAGTTAAACCTTTCAAAATAGGTCAAAGGGAAGTAATTCATTTTCCATAGACGACCATTAAAGTATTATGGGTTATAGTTCCTTCCCAACAAGTCAAACTACACAGAAACCTGTATCAAAATAAAGTTCAGTATTATAACTAGGAAAATAGCGAAGAAAACATACAGGTTGACGGACGAGGTAAAATAGAAGGTCACCCTAATCCGGCACTGAATCTTACTTTCATTTTCAGAAAATACAGGATGTTCTGAAAATGGCTTTTAAGGGGTCAATATAGCTAAAAACAAACAATAGTTTGAACATAAATCAGTATTATTCAAATTTATAAAAAATACTTTCAACTTTCAATAAAATCATTATTGTCCAATGGCGAACAATTTCACTTTTATATATTCATCTGAAATTCCCTAGATAAAATTGTCCGTCCAGCAAGGCGATACGATTTACTTCCCTTTGAGATAAACTCATAGAAAATGGCTGACTTGGGTCGTAGATCTTTGCTCTGCCACTCAAAACACATAGCGTATTGGTTAATCCGGGTCGTAGATCGAAGCATACCCATTCAAAATAAATAGTGTTTTGAATCGCTGAGCTAAGATCTGCGACCCAGATCAACCAATTCTCTATTTGTCTTGAATGGTTGAGCTACGATCTATCACCCAGATCAACAAATTCTCTATTTATTTTGAATGGTTGAGCTAAGATCTACGATCCAGATCAACCAATTCTGTAATTGTTTGGAGTGGTTAAGCTACGATCTACGACCCAGACCAACCATTCTCTCTGTGTTTTGAATGATTGAGCTTCGATCTTCGACCTAGATCAATCTACGACGCAACTCAACCACTTCTGAAATTGTTTTGAGTGGTTGAGCTACGATCTATTATCCAGGTCAAACTACGTTTTATCAATAGTTGATCTACGATCTACAACCCAGATCAACCAATTAGCAATTTGTTTTGAGTGGTTCAGCTACGATCTGCGACCCAGGTCAACCAAGTATGTATGTTTTTCCGCCGTGGCAGAGCAATGTACGTCCTTAATCAACAAATTATATAAATGCTTGTATTGGTTGAGCTACGATCTACGACCCAGATCAACCAAAACAATAGGTATTTTTAGTGGTTGAGCTCCGACTAAGATTAACCAGTACGCTAGGTGTTTTGTGTTGTTGAACGACAATCTTCGACCAAGGTCAACCATTCTTTATGAGTTTTGATTGGTTAAGATACGATCTACGACCAAGACCAACCAATACGCTATGTGTTTTGAGTGGTTAAGATACGATCTACGACCAAGACCAACCAATACGCTATGTGTTTTGAGTGGTTAAGATACGATCTACGACCAAGACCAACCAATACGCTATGAGTTTTGAATGGTTGAGATACGATCTACGACCGAGACCAAACTAATACGCTATGTGTTTTGTATGTTAAAGCTGCGATCTACGACCCATATCAACCTTAACAAATATGCTATGTGTTTTGAGTGGTTGGGCTACGATATACGACCCACGTCAACCAACTACATTTCTTCAATTGGTTAAGCTACGATCTGAGATCTACTCGCTAACTTCACACACCTCAATTTGGGTACACTAGTACTGGCTGTTTTGCGCAAGTGGCTCCTTGATAATGGTGACCACTGATATAGGTACAACTGTAACTTCATATATATTAAAAGCTGTTTTTCCAAACTATTGTGAAAAAAAAGAACAACAACCTAGTCCTGCTCAAGCATGTAAAAGTATTAATATTATACTTGCCGTTTCAATAAAACGTGTTTTCGACCGTTTTAAAAATGCATTAAGTTTCAAATAAATCCTAAGTGTGTGACATTGAGTGCACTCATGTTAGGTTATCGTAATCAAAGCATTGAAGCTATTGAAAGACTGTCGGCGGGTTAAGTAACAAAACAAATTCCCGTCTGGTCTCAACTTTATGGTCTTGGTTCATACAGCGGTAAGTTGGCCTACTATTAACTGCTGTAATGTCAATTTATATTAAAAGCTGTTTTTACAAACTATTGTGAAAAAAAGAAGAACAACCTAACCCTGCTCAATCATGTCGTCGGGTTAAGTAACAAAGAAAATTCCCGTCTGGTCTCAACTTTATGGTCTTGGTTCATACTGCGGTAAGTTGGCGTTACACGCAGTTGTAAATAAGAGTTTGAAATCGCATCTACGTTCAAGAACATAAACATTTATAACTGCCGTAATTTCCGGCCAATAGGCCGCGTCCTATACGTAATTTTGTTTTTTCGTAGATTTGACGTAGCGGCCTATACGAAATTGTCGTGTTTCTTTATCTCTGACAAACCCTTCATAGAGTTATGTACTCTTGTCGGTTGATGGAGATAATTATGGTGAATAAGTATTGTAAGTTTCATAGAAATATCTGTTATGGTTTTGAAAACTGAAAAACTTAACCAAAGCGTAACGACAATGCAGACTCCGACGCCAAGGCGAGTAGCATAGATCTTTTCTCAAAAAGGTCGTGCTAAAAGTACCATTATGTCAATTATCCTGCCTTCGGTGCAGTTTAAGTAGGAATTATGCCGACAGCAGAGAAAATATGGTTTTGTCATGCATATCATCTTGAAGACAAATACCTTCTGCATCGATATACACCGTAGAAGCGGTTAATATATACAGAAGACTAGACAACTAGATAAGAGGGAGTGAACAGGTCCCTCTCCCAAAATATTTATCTTGTTACTCAACTAAATCCTATGTTGTGGGTACTCAAGAGAAACGTCTCACTGAAACAATTATTTTGAGTACCCACAGCATAGGGTTTGAATATCAAATAAAAATGTTAGAACATGAAAAATGCTCTTATCTTGAGCTCTGTATACAAGTTGATCAATGATGCGTGCTCCTGATTTACACGATGCAATCATTTTTATTGTCTTTTGTAAGTTCTCTTGAGTACCCACAACATAGGATTTGTTCTACTATTTTAGATGAATGTTTTTTGTATAATTTGTATGCATATACACAACTTTTTGTATTTACTTATTGATTGATGGACCGGTGGCCTTTATGTACAAATAAAGAGTATTTTCCCTTTAGATTATATTGTATAATGTATGAGTTTTAGTGTTCGTTAATTGCGTTGTATTTGTTTAAGTTAATATGTGCTTATATGGTTGTTTAACATGTATGTGATAAGTGTCTGCTCAAGGTGTATGATGTGTCTGTTTCCAATGTGTGTGTGTTATATGTCTTTCAAACATAAGTCTGTTACAGATGTATGTGTTACGTAGCTGTTTTAAATGTGTATGATGTGTCTGTTTCCAATATATGTGTGTTATATGTCTTTCAAACATAAGTCTGTTACAGATGTATGTTATAAGTGTCTGCTCAAGGTGTATGATGTGTCTGTTTCCAATGTGTGTGTGTTATACGTCTTTCAAACATAAGTCTGTTACAGATGTATGTTATAAGTGTCTGCTCAAGGTGTATGATGTGTCTGTTTCCAATATGTGTGTGTTATATGTCTTTCAAACATAAGTCTGTTACAGATGTATGTGATAAGTGTCTGCTCAAGGTGTATGATGTGTCTGTTTCCAATGTGTGTTATATGTCTTTCAAACATAAGTCTGTTACATATGTATGTGTTACGTGGCTATTGTAAATACGTGTTATATGTCTTTCAAATATGTAAGTACTTCAGTGTCTACTTAAGAAGTGTATTTTATATGTCTTTTACATATGTGTCTGTTAAAGATGTATGCATTATGTGTATGCTATAGATGTATGTATTTTTTGTCTATTAAAGATGTGTGTGTTATTTGTCTGTTAAATATGTATGTGTTATGTGTATGCTATATATGTATGTGTTGTTTGTCTTTTAAAGATGTGTGTGTTATTGGTCTGTTAAAGATGTATGTGTTATTGGTCTGTAAAAGATGTATGTGTTATGTGTCTTCTTAAGATGTGTGTTTTATATGTCTTTCAAATATTTGTCTTTTGAAGATGTATGTATTATGTGTATGCTACGGATGTATGTATTATTTGTCTATTAAAGATATATGTGTTATTTGTATGCTAAAGATGTATGTGTTATGTCTCTTTTTAAGATGTGTGTTTTATATGTTTTTCAAATATTTGTCTTTTGAAGATGTATGTATTATGTTTATGCTACAGATGTATGTATTATTTGTCTATTAAAGATATATGTGTTATTTGTATGCTAAAGATGTATGTGTTATGTCTCTTTTTAAAGATGTGTGTTTCATACGTCTTTAAAATATTTGTCTTTTCAAGATATATGTATTATGTGTATGCTACAGATGTATGTATTATTTGTCTATTAAAGATGTGTGTGTTATTGGTCTGTTAAAGATGTATGTGTTATGTGTCTTCTTAAGATGTGTGTTTCATATGTCTTTCAAATATTTGTCTTTTGAAGATGTATGTATTATGTGTATGCTACAGATGTATGTATTGTTTGTCTTCTAAAGATGTGTGTGTTATTGGTCTGTTAAAGATGTATGTGTTACGTGGCTGTTTTAAATGTGTGTTTTATGTCTATCAAATATGTAAGTACTTCAGTGTCTACTAAAGATGTGTATTTTATATGTCTTTTACATATGTGTCTGTTAAAGATGTATGTGTTTTGTGTCTTCTTAAGATGTATGTTTCATATGTCTTTCAAATATTTGTCTGTTGAAGATGTATGTATTATGTGTATGCTACAGATACAGATGTATGTATTATTTGTCTATTAAAGATGTGTGTGTGTTATTGGTCTGTTAAAGATGTATGTGTTATGTGTCTTCTTAAGATGTGTGTTTCATATGTCTTTCAAATATTTGTCTTTTGAAGATGTATGTATTATGTGTATGCTACAGATGTATGTATTGTTTGTCTTCTAAAGATGTGTGTGTTATTGGTCTGTTAAAGATGTATGTGTTACGTGGCTGTTTTAAATGTGTGTTTTATGTCTATCAAATATGTAAGTACTTCGGTGTCTACAAAAGATGTGTATTTTATATGTCTTTTACATATGTGTCTGTTAAAGATGTATGTGTTTTGTGTCTTCTTAAGATGTATGTTTCATATGTCTTTCAAATATTTGTCTGTTGAAGATGTATGTATTATGTGTATGCTACAGATGTATGTATTTTTTGTCTTTAAAAGATGTATGTGTTGCATGCTAAAGATGTATGTGTTATGTGTCTGCCAAAGATGTATGCGTTATGTGTTTGTTTCGGATGTTTGTGATATGTTTCTAATAACGATGTACGATTTTGTTATGTGTTAATATGGCAGTTTCAAATGAGTGCTATATGTCTTTCAAATATGTGAGTATAATGTGTCTACTAAAGATGTGTATTTTATATGTATTTTAAATATGTGTCTGTTAAAGATGTATGTGTTATGTGTCTACTTAAGCATTGTGTTTCAAATGTGTGTCTGTTGAGGATGTATGTATTATGTGTATGCTACAGATGTATGTATTATTTGTCTATTAAAGAAGTGTGTGTTATTTGTATGCTAAAGATTATGTATTATGTGTCTGTCAAAGATGTATGTGTTATACGCCTGTTAAAGATGTATGCGTTATGTGTTTGTTTCGGATGTTTGTGTGATGTGTCTGTTAAAGATGTATGTGTTATTTGTTTGTTTTCGATATATGTGGTATGTGTCTATTAAAGATGTACGTTTTATTTGTCGTTATCGATTTATGTGGTATGTGTCTGCAAAATATGTATATATTATGCGTTTGTTTCAGATGTATGTGTCGTTTGTATGTTAAATATGTATGTGTTATGTGTTGTTATCGATGTATGTGGTATGTGTCTGCAAAATATGTATGTATTATGCGTTTGTTTCAGATGTATGTGTCGTGTGTATGTTAAATGTGTATGTGTTATGTGTTGTTATCGATTTATGTTGTATGTGTCTGTAAAATATGTATGTGTTATGTGTTTGTTTCAGATGTATGTGTCGTGTGTATGTTAAATGTGTATGTGTTTTTATCGATTTATGTTGTATGTGTCTGCAAAATATGTATGTGTTATGTGTTTGTTTCAGATGTATGTGTCGTGTGTATGTTAAATGTGTATGTGGTATGTGTCTATTAAAGATGTATGTTTTATGTGTCTGCTAAATATGTATGTGTCATATGTCTGCAAACAATGTATGTGTCATGTGTCTGCTAAAGATGTATGTGTTATGTGTCTGTTAAAGATGTATGTATTATGTGTTTGTTTCAGATGTATGTGTCATATGTCTGCAAAATATTTATGTGTAATGTGTCTGCTAAAGATGTATGTGTTATATGTATGCAAAATATGTATGTGTTATGTGTCTGCAAAATATGTATGTGTTATGTGTCTGCAAAAGATGTGTGACATTTGTTGTTTCAGATGTGTGTAACTAGTACGGTCGTTGAAGGGTCCGACTTGAAATGTAATATTTTGCTCGTTCTGAGCAATGGCACCTACATTTGCATTGTTTACAAAAGGGTCAAAATTGACTCTAAACTATGGTCTTCAAAATAGGTTTTTAGTTACAACCGTTTTACGCCAAGCCCTCGATATGGAGATGATATTTATAGTACCACGGTCTTATGGGATTTTCTTTGACGCCTGGGGTATCAGAATGAACTGCTTGAACCTCGAACATCGCACCCCATGAACCTCTGTTTTCGTTGAGTGTGTTGTAAGCTAAAGTTAACAACATCAATTGTATTAAAAGTTACGTTTTACAGAGAATGTCATTTATTGTTCGAATCGTATTTTTACTATTTCTTTCAGACGTGTTTAAATCTCATCCAGGCCCTGATCGACTCTTCAGATACAGGGGCCTCTACCCGTGACCATCAACGAGACATAATTCATACATGTGATATATGTTGTGGAGATGAAGGCTGCAATGGCGATACTTGTGAGCACGTGAAAGGTAAACTAGTTTTAATCATTGTAATATGTTGTCCTCTATTGGGAAGTGCAATACTTGTCATTTCCATTTAGTAATCAAATGTAAGTGATAGTGAAATATGAAAATGATACTATTAACCCTAAAAGTCATATACGAGGGATGATCCTACAGTTATAGCACCTTCTTAACCCTTTCTGCAGCAGACGACAACATCATTTGTAGAAAATATATCTCTTCATGAAAGTGTTATTATTGAATAAAGTTGAAAACATTGTGGCAAAAGGAGAACTTGCTCATTATGAACTGTATATAAATAGCTATCATTTACAAACGTCACTATGAGGCCAGCCCACTAAGAACATACGATATCCATAATTCAATTGAATATTTATTTATCGACAATAATTCAAATTATTACCGTGTGTGTAAGATCATTGTGATATGCTTAAGCAAGATGTTTAGCATCAATGGAAGGATGACTTAATCAACCAGTCAAATTATCTTTTCAGAACGTTTGGCGTACATGTATCAACAAGGTGAACTTGACCTAACTACATTGAAGGCTAATGGTACATCGACGATTTTTTGATTGGCGATGATGAAAAATGAAACTGGAAAAGCAGTTTTAGTACGAAATATGTTATCTGTATTGAAAACTGAATCATGCTTTAATTTTACTTTTAAATGGTAACTCTATTTATTTATAACGGACTCAAATTTAAATACGTAGCATAGTAACATAATCTTGAAGGTCAAGGCTATGCAGCTGAACGATAGGTACCAATTCATTAACTTATCCATTAGCTCATCACGTGATGCAAACTTCGCGTAGATGTATCGCTCCACGTGTATATGTATAGCCAAATTAAAAATGTCGTTGCGAGAGTTTCACTTTCTTTTATTGATAAACTACATATCGTATTTTATAAATATAATTTTCGGTAAACACCAAATTCAGTGGCTACACAAACAAAGAAAACCAACATTATGGCCTCTGCGTAATGTATCGACCAACATCAGCCTGTGCAGTCCGCGCAGACTAAACCGGGCCGACACATTCCGTCTCAGTGGGATAGAGGTATAGAGTAATGATTCCTGAAACAGAAAACCCACAGAAGGCGAAAAGTGTTAACACTTTCCCACATGCAGACAACATATGACAACGTTTTGACAACGTTTTGACAAAAGTGAGAAATGTCTTCTTTTGCCACACTTTTTTTAATGATTCAAAAAATATACTTTCATTTAAAAAGTTTGTCCATATTTTTTTTGTCCAGACGATCTCGAAGTCGTCTCCAGCAGATTTATGTATGCGAGTAGACTTGTTTGGACGACTTGCGTGTACTAAAAGGTCTATATTATGGTGATTTTAACGAGAAAACAAAATATTACGGGGAAGAATGGGAAAGACAATTAAGCGAATCGACAATATTGAGAATACAGCAAATTCGCTGACTTCGTTAAGTTGTGTGTGCTACCGTGCAGTAAAACGGTTTCTGACACAGGTGATGAATTACCACTTGTAATAATAGGAAAAACATTGGTTTTTAATGGGTCTGGTCTCCGTAACATGAAGGTGAATGGGCACACAATACATTGAGCTACCAGTTCATGAAAGCAAAAGTGTAGCTTTTCCTACGGAAGAGAAGAGCTGACTCCTGTAAACTCAATCGGTAGCGACGAAGTGAGCTGTCAATCCAGGGGTTGTGAGTTGGAACCATCGCTCGGCCAGTAATGGACTAAAAACCTATGTGGAAAAGCAGCCAATTGCTTTGAACATATGTTGTGTGGAGCACTGGTGTGGAAAAAAGGCCGCCGTGATATGACTGGAAATGCGAAAGTGGAACCAATCCTCACGAAAGTGGAACCTGTTTTTCTTGATAAATTTGTTTGATTAATTATGTCTTGGATCGCACTTATACACAATTGGATAGAGTACATGGAAGCGACCCGGTTAGCTCAGTCGGTAGATAACTCGCTCTTGAAGCGAGCGGTCCAGGGTTCGAGGCCCGAACTGGATGCATGCTTTTGTCTCTGTGTGGCATTGATAAAGAATGTTTATTATGAAATGAATTTAAATGGTTTTGATGAGCATGGTCTTTGGAAAACGGTGTATATGCAAATTTCAATGAAACAAGAGGGCCATGATGGCCCCGGAATCGCTCACCTGAAGTATGCAAAGTGATTTGTCATGCCTACCATAATATCAAGGAAAACAAGCCCCGCCCCCTGGTGGCCATGTTTTTGACGAATCAACATGGCTCGAAGGAATCTAAAAGAGCGTCACACAAGAAACTTTTAACAAGCTGATTGAAGATTATTTTTAAAAGAAAAGATTGCAATTTATACATTTATTTATCTTTGTCTATTCTTTCTAAACGTTTAAAGATATGTAATTGTCTTTGCTATTAAAATGTTGATGTAAATGGCCAAAAGCAATTACATGCCGATGTTCCAATATACTTTGAAAGTCGTATATATATCTCACAATCATAAACAATCAAATAATGTTATTCATAGAATCTTTAAAATTGTGCAAAAATCAATATGGTCAGCCAACTACCGTTATCAGATTATAAACGGTGGGATAAGCTGATGAGGGCATTTCACCTTTATGAGGATTCGAATTTTACATAAATGTTTAAAAAGGATCAAATATATTTAAAAAATAATGATTTGAATAAGTACAAATAAAAGTGAAAATAAATGTTCATCTTGAATCGTTTGGAATGAAGCGATCCGATGTTTTTACATACCTTAATGAGGCAGAATAATTTTTAGCGCCTTCTTATTTCAATTCAATTCAATTTCAACTTTTATTTACCCATAATACAAATACATGTATGATAAAGGGAAATATAAAACAAAAAAAAGTATCGACTTTATAAAATTGGGGAAAGCCGACACATTGTTAGTGTGTTAATGTCATTATATGTTCTTACTTAAATTGTTAACTTTAGCATTTCTGCGATGTGTTTGAGGAAACAAAGTAATATCACAAGATACCACCCTAGTTTCCTCATATTACTGTTAGACTTTGAAATTTCAATTTGAGATAAACCAAACAAACAGAAAGTCACCAAATATAACCCACAACAAAAAAAGAAAACATCAAACAAAAACAACAACATAGAACATCAAAATAACAATACAATCTTGTATCGTACTGGTTAGGACAATTCCTATCGGAATTTATTCATAATGATAAGCATGAACTTTGTAAGGTCCCTAAATTCTGCAGGACAATCTGTGTTTAGTAAAGTTGAAAAACATTGATGAGTATTTGACATGTATTTATTTTCAATCAATGTAGACCTCTCATTGTCGAAGTGTGAACATGATGTAACATGCAGGGCTAAAGACGCAGAAGATCCCTTCAGCGAATAGTATACTCGACCCTGAAGGGGTCCACTTGTCTTTTATATATAGCCCTAAACTCCATCACTTCGAAACGGTGATGTAGATTTGCATATCAAATGCAACGTATACCGAACGTTTTCGTTACAATACTTTCCACTCCGAGAAGACTCGTCCCGAGTCTTGGCCTGGGAAACCCATGGGTAAGGCAACTCCGGTATGGCAGTTGTCTTCATCCCACCGCTGCCACCAATGTAACATGCAGGGCTAAAGACGCAGAAGATCCCTTCAGCGAATAGTATACTCAACCCTGAAGGGGTCCACTTGTCTTATATATCTAACCCTAAACTCCATCACTTCGAAACGGTGATGTAGATTTGCATATCAAATGCAACGTATACCGAACGTTTTCGTTACAATGACATGAGATAATGTTTTTCAAAAACAACTTCGTTAGTATTGCATAAGTCACATATTCGTTCATGTAATGGCGTTTTAATCCACCGGCCCGTTTCAACGGGGATCCTTGAATTTGAAGTTCGAAAACGAAACATTGATAACGCATAATTTTTGGGAAAAATATACCAATAATTCTCGAGTTTATATTTTGATTTAAAATATGAATATGTTAAACCTTTGTTAGAGTGTTGCATACTTGAGCTCCAATTTTGTTTCATTTGATCAAGTAATATACTTTTAACAAGGTATTTAATTGACTTTGTCGTGACCGAAGATTGAAATAGCCAAATATCAGGTCTGCAAATTTCAGTAAAAATTGAATTAATATATTTGGGCCATTCGTATGTAAATCCATGATGGCTTGTCATAAAACGATAAATTTGAGCAGACAACTTAGAATTTGGGCCAGTTAAGCGTCTGTTCCAGAAGCCGATCATTCGTGTTTTAACTATGATATCATGTTATGCCTAATTCGCCAAAGAGCATGTTAGTAGGAGTACTTTTCTTTGCTTTGCATATTTTCTTTAGGAAGGATTTGTAAACTATATTCAATATGTCTAGGTTTTCAAATCCCCAGACTTCGCAGCCATATGTTAAGATAGGTATAATAGTGTGTTCAAACAATTTAATTTGGAGGTCTACAGGGAGATCTAAGTTATAAATACGGATATACAAGAGATTCATTGCTTTTTTGGCTTGTTCTGTGAGATGTTTCCTAGCAGTTAGGAAAGACCCGTTACTTGTGAAATATATACCGAGATATTTGTACTTGTCCGTTATCTTTATTTCTGTTTCGTTTAAATAAAACTGGAATTTATTTGTATTTCGTGCTCCAAACACAATAACATTACTTTTATTTAGATTGACATTTAGTTTCAATGTTTTGCAGTACTCAGAAAATGAATTTAGAGCTTTTTGGAAATCTTTCTCATCGTCAGAGACAATCAAGGTATCGTCTGCATACAGTATGATAAGTAGTTTAAGCCATTGTTGCGGTGTGCCAATTTGTAAATCCATTCCATTTGCACCTAGAAATACCAGGGAATTTTACAGATCATTTAAAAATAACGAGAACAACACTGGTGACAAATTCTCACCTTGGCGAAGTCTACGTTCGCACGGGAAAAAATTAGACGATTGGCCATTTACAAAGATGCAGGATTTTATATTATTATACATATTGTATATGATCTTAAAGAATTTGCCATTGACGGAGGATGTGAGTATTTTTTGCCACAGCCCTGCTCTCCAGACTGAATCAAAAGCTGCTGCAAAATCTATGAAAGCACAAAACAACTTTTTCTTTGAATTCTTAACAACTTCAATAAGACTGTGGAGAAGAAACACATGATCAGAGGTCGAATATCCGGATCTGAATCCGGCTCGATTTTCATTTAATAAATCATATTCTTTTAAGAATGCAGCAATTCTCGTATTCAATATAGAGGTAAACAGTTTAGACAAGCAACTTAAAAATGTAATTGGTCTGTAGTTGGAGGGTTCCAAAGAATCACCCTTCTTGTAAATTGGTATGAAATAAACTTTTGACCATGATTCCGGTATAATACATGTATCTAGAATTTTATTGAAAAGGTTAAGATAATGCGGAAACATTATGTTTTCAGTATTTTTGATATATTCATTGACGATTCCATCTGCCGGTCATGGAGACTTGGATTTTTTCAATTTGTTTATATGCTTAGAAATTTCTTCTGCTGTGATAGCTGAATTAAGAATTTCATTCTCAGCAAAAAGATCGTTCGTTTGGAGGTTAGGTTCAACATCACCATCAGCGTTATTGTTCCCAGAATCACTATGATTAGTATTTATTTCTTTAAAGTAACCGTAGAATTTATCCTTTAAGACTATTTAACAATTTCCAGTATTTCTTTGGTTCATCTTTATGGAGCGCACGGAAATCGCTCTGTAGCTTGTGTTTGTGTTTTTTAATATATTTATTCATGGTTTGTTTGTAGTTCTTACTTGTAGATTTTAAGTATGAAGAACTTCGTGCATTTTTATTTTTATTGTAGTATTTTTTAGCTTTTAAAACCTTTTTATGTGCGCGTCGGCAGTCATTTCCGAACCAAACTTTATCATGCGACCTACGTGACGCATATTTACGGACCGGGAAAGATTGTTGTGCTTATAAACTAAACGTCTTGGCTATAGTATCATTTATTAAGTTTATACTGTCAATAGTATCTGGTAAATCAACTAAGCTATCTAACACTGTCGTGTCAATATTGTTTATAAATGTTTCAATGTTACTTTGGGTGACCGACAAAAACCTAAAAAAGTACTAACATGTAAAAATCATAGAATCATATTAAAAACATCATATTAAAGACCACATATTTTTCCTAACATATTCGTTTGAAATGAAATGATCCATTGATTAACTAATCTGTAGGAGCAATTTAACTATTTTGTCCCTATAACTCTATAGGAGCTTTCGAGACCTCAGATTTCCCGAAAGTTGGCAATGACACTTTCGGAGGAGAAGAATTTTGTTTAAAGTTTCGATTATATGCATATAAGGCAAAACAGCCCCGCCCCTGGCGACCATGTTTTTTGACTAAACAAAATGTCTTGAGGGAATCTGATAGAGGGTCATCCAAGGTACATTTCTTCAACTTTATTTGAAAATCGGCCTGACACTTTCAGATGAGAAGATTTTGAAAGTTTCTACTTTAACCATAAAAGGCAAACAGCCATGTCCCCTGACGGCCATGTTATTTTGACAAATCAACTTAGCTTGAAGGAATCTGATAGAGGGGTTACCCAAAGAACATTTCTACAAAATCATTTGAAAATCGGCCATACACTTTCGGAGGAGAAGATTTAAACTATATCCATATAAGGTAAAATAAGTCCCGTCCCAGGTCGGCCATGTTATTTGAAAATCGGTTGCCATGGAAACCAGACTACTACATGGATTAAAAAAAAATGAAGAAATGTTCGTTAGTTCATTAAGAGGATGCTTTCTGTTAAAATCCAATTGACTCACTGGTTACTGAGGAGAAGATGTTGACGGACGATGGACGCAGGACATAGGGCGATCACAATAGCTCAGGTGAGCTTAAACGTTTGTCACTGTGCAGATATATCCATATATTTGCATTAATGTTAACATCACTTGTTAACGTACGCATGCGACATGCGATATGCACGTGATCATTTGGATGATTGCTGTTGTATTTTTGTAAGCAAACCTTAAAGAGCTGACAGCAAGGTAACAGTTTGCTTACGTAATGGTATCAATATAACATCTATTACAGAATAAGTAAAATAAAAGAAGTCAACATTGATACATTGATACAATTTCAATAGTGCTTTTAAATGACATTCATATATAGATGTGCAATGAACAGACATGTTAGATAATATTAAGAAAAGAAAAATAATGAAGAAAAATGTTACAATTCAACTTAAAACATATACAATAGGGTGGGGATAACTCGAACATGTGAACATTCGACTACATCATTTAACTTGAATAATTGTTTGAAACATTAAGCAGAACTGCTGATGTGCTGTTTTCTTGGTAGGATTTTATGACTGGTCTATATTCCATATTAAACACTTACCTATAAATGAATTAGGGAACTGACAATACATATATGCATTTAGAACTAGTCCAGCGAGAACTCGGAAGTACTTTAAGGGTCGCTTTTAACTAAACTAAATACACATCCATACTCAAAATATAATGTACATGTGAAAAATTATTAAATAAAAGTATATAAAGTATACTTAACAAAAAATCCATTTACCAAATCCAAATGAAACTGAAACGTAAGAAATTATTAAGAAACAGGAGATTTGTTTTCACTTTAGACATATAAGCCCCGACCACTGGCGGCCATAGTTTTCGACCAATCAACATGGCTTGACGGAATCTGATAGAGGGTCACCCTAGGAATATTTCTACAAAATAATTTGAAAATCAACCTGACACTTTCGGAGGAGAAGACTTTTTAATTTTCAGGCTGTCGACTAGGTTTTTGAGAAAATATAGGAAAAAATATAGGAAATTTTGTCCAAAAATATATGAGGTTTTGGCAATTTTTGGACAAAATATAGGAATTTTAAGGTTGAACAATTGACAATAAGAGGTAAGTAAATGAGCATTTACTTAGTGAGGTTAAACATAAACCCTAAGCTTAAGCAATGTTATTCAAGATTATCTTTTTGAGAAAAGCCAGTTTAATTCTATTATAATTATATAATGACATTTTTTGAAATATTTTGTATAAGGTTTTTATTTAATTATTGCAATGATTTATATATGCATTTATACTTATGTTAATTCATAGTTAACATTTTAGATTTACCTTGCCCCTTTTTTTTTTAAGCTTGTCTGTTTTTCATGAACAAAGCACTCCATGAACATTTTTCACATTATTCGTGTGTCAACTTCATGGTAAAAAATTGTCAACATTAAGATAGTACTGTTTTAGCTTTTCATTTTTATCTGAATAACTAGTAAATTGACAAATGCTCCATTCAAGGCTTTCGTAATTATATAACATGTACCCCAATGATTTATAGAAATATACAGGAATGAGACAAATTATAATTTCAAAGTGAAAATAATTTCAAAGGGATTATCTGTTTTCCTGATAATATTAAGAGATGTCTAACGTCATCATAATTCGGCCTATCCCTATACATGAGGGTATATTTACTGAAAAAAGTTGAAAACATTGTGGCAAAAGGAAAAAATACTCGTTTCGAGCAATTTCATATATTGTCACAATTGTTTTCAAAAGTCATCTGCTGCAGAGGCGTCGGAAAACGTCTATATGTGGGAAAGAGTTAACAAAAATGATGTCCCAATAACATAATTTTTAAGTTTTTTGGAGCTTGATAAGATTTTATAGGTAGCATTAAAACCACTTAAGTCAACTTTATAGACTTTGTTAGAAAAATTTACTCAATTTTACTAATATTTGTAACTGCACTTCTGTTAAGGACATGGTTGATTTTGTGTCGCCTAAACCCTTTCCCACATACATGTTATAGACACAGTTGACAGTTAACACTGGGCGAAAAGGAGAAATTGCTCATGATGAGCAATTTCTCCTTTTATAACAATGTTTCAACACTATCAAATAATTACATTTTACTAATTGGCAAATGTGTTTTTGAGGTCATTTGCTGCAGATTAGTTCTTTGTGGGAAAGGGTTAAGAACAATTTTCCCGTTGCCTGTCTGTGGGTCTGTTTGCCTACCTATCATATGTTACACCAATAGGCAAAAAAGTCTATATGCCAGTTTGTGTGGAGAACTAGTGCTAAAAGCCCGCAAACACATGGTTAGGTGGACTGACGGCCGTGATAGAACTGAGATACTGTTGTAAATTGTGTTAATCTTTTCCTACATGTAGACGCTATCTGACGCCTCTGCAGCAAACGACTCTTAAAAACAATGTGGCAAAGGTGAAATTGCTCATGATGAGCAATTTCATGATTTGCCACAATCTTTCGAAATCTATTTAATTATTTAACTGTCATTAATTTCTGAAAAGATGTTTTCAAAGTCGTCTGCTCCAGTTTTGTTGTAAGGTTAAATTCCCAGTTCAACATTTACTTAATTTTCTTGAGAATAGCAATTGGTTATTGACAGGTGTGTTCTTCCATGCTTGTTAAGAATGGCATATTTATTAAAGATATTTGGTTTACCATTTCCCACATGCAGATGAATCCAGAAAACGGTAGCACAACTTTTGATGAGTTGAAATCTTTGTGACAAAAGGAGAATAACTGCTCATTTTGCCTTAATGTTTTCAAAAGTCATCTGCTGCTGCAGATAGGTCAAAATATGTCTACATGTGGGAACAAGTTTATATACATGGGGGTACAACAGCAATTCTGAATGGTGGTTTAGGTTTGGAGGACAAATGACAGTCTTAAACTGTAAATTATCAATATCTAACGGCAGTATCAATCCGTTGAATGTTTTCAAACATACGAAGGCGACACTTTAAAAGAAACATATAGGAAACAAATTATAAAATATATGAAATAGGGGAGGTTTTGAAAAATATAGGAAATTTCTCAAAAATATAGGAAAATATAGGAATATAGGAATTGGTTGACGGCCTGAAGTTTTCACTAAATCCATACAAGGCAAAATAGCCCCCACCCCTAGTGGCCATGCTTTTCGACTTATTAACATGGCTTGAAAGAATCTGATAGTGGGTCACTTAAGGAACATTTATACAAAATTATTTCGAAGGAAAATATATTTGTTTTCACTATAGCCATATAAGGCACAATAGCCCCACTGCCTGACGGCCATGTTTTTCAACCTTGCTTGAAGGAATCTGATAGAGGGTCATCCAATGAACATTTCTACAAAATTATTTGAAAATCTGCCAACCAGTTTAGGGGAAGAAGAATTTTAAAATGTGTGACGTTTTGTTGCCATGGAAACCAGGGTTCTGCATGGATCCCAAAAATTTGAATGAATTATGGTGAGATCATTGAGAGGAAGCTTTCAGTGAAGTTTCATCTAAACTGACCTACTGGTTACAGAGAAGAAGATGATGTTGACGGACGCACAACTTACACCGGACAACGGACAAAAGGCGATCACAATAACTCACCTTGAGCGCTTCGTGCTCAGGTGAGCTGAAATGGTCAAGAAAATTGTTTTAACTATACTAAATACATATCAATAATCCAAATTTAATGCACACGTGAGACCTCATTAAAGAAATATAAAAAAATATATTTTAAATGTTTGAAATATACTAAATGTATGATCCTATAATATAATTGTGCCAGGCAGTGGTATCATCTGGTTCTCTGTACTAATCATCACTGCTGGTTCCTGAAAGAGATGTCTGTCTAAGAATTAATGTGAACCACTCGGGCACTGTTTTAAAAAATCTCTGTAATATGCAATCACATCTGAAGAAGACTTTTTAAAACATTGTGACAACAGGAGAAGTTATTTAGAGCGATTGATACTTTTGTCAAAATTGTTTCAATTATTAATACACATTGTAATGATGTTTTGATATACTTATTGAATACGGTTGAACACATTGTGACCAATGAATCAATAACTCGTTATGAGCTATTTCTACTATTTTCAATATGTTTTCAACTTTATTCAATAATCATATTTTCATTTACAGATATTTTTAATACTTTCCCCTTCATCTTTTCAAAGTCGTCGGATGCTAATGTGTTGTATGTGTAACAAGACATATCGTTAAAAAAAGCTAAACGGCGATCAATATGAGAAAACACTAAGAAATGGAACATGCGCATATTATTTGACTTGAATATAAGAAAGGTTCTATGTGTTTACCAAAGGCTAATCGGCCATCTCCATCCAGCTTCAGTTGAAAACTTATCATGTTTCACAAATAATTAATATTTTGCTCTTTAATATTATATTTTATACGTTTTCATTGATTTTTTTCACTGAAATTTATTTCTCAAGGAAAACAATTAAAGGTTAGTATGCAGCACATTTCATTTTAAAACTTATTAGTGTCTCTCGTATGATCGCCAACTTAACTATGAACCAATAAAAACGTTTCATTTCCTTTATTTCTTCGACATTATGCATTAAATACAACATTTGATTGGTCTACAATCTAGGTCATTTGTTTAACATCTAGATCACAACTATCGCTGAAAAAATATTAAGCAAGGAAAAAGGTCTGACAATGGATGTTGGAACACTTTTGAAAACACATTGGAGACAACTTTGAAAACATCTAGGTACAGATATGGAATATCTCTAATAGTTTAATTATTTAATAGTATTGAAAACATTGTTACATGAGGAGAGATTGCTCGTTACCATGATTGTTTGTGTGGTTAATACTAAAATCCAACTCCATTCCTGACATATAAGTACCATCACTCAGTTCAATTTACACAATGAAAAACGACTTTTTTATTTGACGAAACAACATTGCGTTCTTTCGCTTTTGCATATATATATACACACTGTATAGAAATTCGCCGGCATCAAGAGGTTAGCGCAGGAGGTTTAAGACAAGGCTTAATTGATTCGATCCTTGTTCGCAGAAATCATGATGAACCAAACTTTTTTTAAGGCACATTTTGTAGTCTTGAATTTAGTGTAGCAGTTTGGTAGCTTATGGTTTGTAACGGTTATTACCAGAAGTGAAAGAGCTGTACTTTTATCGGTTACCGTTTGCTACCATCACATTCCATAGAACGCTTTTGCAAAGGGGTGATGCGTAAGAGTTCTAGTAAAAATGATCTAGTAAATTGTAAATACCCATACTACTCCAAACAGCGTTCATCCAATTAAATAGGTAAAATACCTTAGCTTGAATACGGTCAATGTCTTTTTTTGTTATAAAACTTACTATGTTACTTTATCTTTCGGCCAGTTTTTATTCGACGTCGTCAATAATACGATCGTAAGCACCTGCAATGCCTAGAACAAAAGTAAAAGTTAAACAATTTTAAACAAAACCTGCGTCTAGACAGCACTCTCCATAACGGGATCATTTAAAGTTACATTTTCTTTAAACAGATAGGGGCTACACTTCTAGTTTTGTGATCAAAATATACATATGAGTCTATATAACGCATAGGCGGACAATGAAGACTCAAGTAGGATTGTGTGCATACAGACTCACATGTGTCTTCAATGTACGCAAATACAACACATTCATTCGTTGAATTGAGATCCCGGCCAAAACAAGATGATTGTAAAAGAATGCTAAGACCATCTTTGTATACAAATTGATAAAACAAATATGTGTTCCATTTGAGCGAGTGACCTAGATTCTGACACAACGTGACCAAACTTCAAACATAATCTAGTCTTGATGTTCTAATGAACTTTCACGAATACATGATGTCAACATCATGCCTCTGGAATATTCACACGAGTTATAAAAATTTGACCCGTTGACCTATTTTATTTCCAAACATGCAAAGTTAAGAGATTGACATAGATTTGATAGAGATTAATGTTCTTGTGAACTTTCATGAAGATTGGATATAAAATGTGGCCTCTAGAGTGTTCTCTAGATAAAACACTGATATAAGGGAGATAACTTGTTTAAACAAGAAGACCATGATGAACATGAATTGCTCATCTGATTTAATATAACTTAAGACAAGAAGATTTTCAAAGTGTTTTTCTCTATACATAAAATCAGATTAATTTTAACACTCTTGGTAGCGGGAAACCAAAGGAACCTTTGTGCCGAATAACTTTCAAAACCGGGCCTAAACATTTATTCAAGAACATTTAAACTTTTCATTATACATACGTGTAAGGAAACCAAGCCATACCGCTTGGCGGCCATGTTTATACACGAATCGGAATAATTTAGACAATCTTAGAAGAGGATCACCAAGGAATATTTTTACTTAATTATTCAAATCAGGCCAGTGCTTTTTAGATTTTGTTCACTATAAATACATATATGGACAATAAGCCCCAGCCCCTGACTGTCATGATTTTCAATGGATTGGAATGATTTAAAGAAGCTCGGTATAATGTCACCAAACGAACAATTGTGGCAAATTATTTTCAAATCATGCCGGGGCTTTTGTACAAGAAGATTTTTTAATTTGTCACTCTATATCCATAAAATGAATGAATATAGACCCCCTCCCCGGCGTCCTTGTTTTTCAGCGGATCGAAATCATTTCATCATTCCTGGTTGAGGGTTACCCAAATGAACTTATTTTCAAATCAGGCAATTACTTTTGCACGAGATGATTTTTTAAAGATTTAGTTCTATATACATATAAAGAAAACAAACCCCGCCCCATAGCAGCCATTGCTTTTCAATATATCGGAATAATTTGAACACACTTGGTAGAGGGTCACCTAAGGAACATTTGTGCCAGATTATTTTCAAATCGGGCAAGTATTTTTGGTAAGAAAGAGTTTTGCCTCTTTTCAATGCCGCAACAACCAAAGTTTGCCATATAATTTAATAATTTGAACACAATTGATAAGGAACATTTCTGTAAAATAGTTTTGAAATCGGTCTATTGGTTAAGGAGAAGTTGTTTGTTGGAAAATATGAACGGACGGACGACGACTACAGCTGACGGACGGTGAATCATCAATAAAAGCTCACCCGCACTTCGTGCTCCGGTGAGCTAAAAACGAAAGAAGATGTTAAAGAAGGTTAACTCCATCCTTTCTACGTGATTTAAAACTAGAATGTGTATAATTGATAAATTCAAGGGGGCTTAACTATGGTGTTTGCCCTCTAACATTTCTTTATGGTTATTAACATTCCATACAGTTTTAATGATATATATCCAACCATGCATTGTTTAAGGCACTGGAGGAGCGGAAGAACCGACGCCAATTAAATATCCAATCCGCATTTGGCGGATGGTAAAAATCGCTAGACGCGGCCCATTCAGAGTTTGTTGCTGTTGGTAAATCCTTCACATGGTAGAGGCGACGTCGGAAAATAAAGGGTACAAGAGAACATGTTATGAATTAAATTATATTCTTGCTCCTTGTGGTTTTTTTTCTCTCTAATCCAAAGTCATTCTTTATAGCAAGATGTCATATTTTTTTAATTCGAAATAAAGTTAAATTTCCCTGATTATTTGACACATTAAGGCAAGCTTGTCACACAGACTTTGGTCAAAATGGCTTATGTCCTTCATTGAAAATAATGAATGCCCGAGCCTGTGTTCTAACCCACGACCCTTGGAATAATGGACTTCGTCGTTACCGACTTAGCCTTCATTGATCGAGGTGCATGGCAAATTTAAAGGTCGTCACTTATTCATGTGATACGCGGAAGCAAGGAAGGAGCTACCGTTGTCTGGTTTAAAACGTTGCCCAGAGGTTACCGGGATGCTTGTATGAAATGACGTGTTTCAAGAGAAAACCAACATTATGGATTCTGCGTAAAGTATCGACCCGGATTAGCCTAAGCATGCCTAGCAGGCTCATCCGGGCAGACACTTTTCGCCTCCTGTGGATTTTTTGTTTCATCAATCATTACTCTATATCTCTACCCCCCTGAGACGGAATGTATCGGCCCCGATTAGCCTGCACGGACTACGCAGAGTCCATAATGTTGGTTTGCTCGTGGTACGGCTCAATCTTTAGGGCGAACACAGAAGATCCCGATCAGAAGTTCAGGATATCTCCTGATCAAAGTCCCGCTGATCGGGTTACCAGCGGCGTGGCTAGCAGTTCCAACCATAATACTCACCAGGTTGCTGTTGTTCTTCTTTCGATTTGACGGCCTGCTTTGAAATTTCAGAAGATGGTCCAATTTGAAGGACCTCGTGGTGTTCAGTTTCTGTAGAAGATTGTACTTCAAAATCGATGTCTTCGATTTTCTTTTTTGTTTCTGGACTGGGTTTCATATGTTTAACATCTAAGAAAGAAATTTCTTTTTTACTAGGGTTTTCAAAAACCCGCTCCCCATTATGCATCCAACTTTTGAAGTTTCTGTAGCAGTCAACATTTAAAAGCAATGTGAAAGAAAACAAGTTGTTCAAAATAAGCAATATCTCCCGTTCCCTCTTATAGTACAACAAATGTTGTCGAAAGATTGGTCGGGCAAGTGTAACATCTGAGCCTCGTAAAAAAAAACCTCAAACATGTCAATGAAACTTTACCCACTTGACGAAAATATGGGAAACAAGAAATAGGACAATAATGATGTTGTTTAAAGCAGAGAATTTGTCAGAATACTTTCTCTTTTATTTCTCAATAACCCATCCTAAAGCTTAATTTAACAATACTGATACACCACCAAGAGACGTAGTTTACAGGCTATTTGTAAATTGTTTGCCCAAAATGTTTGATGTGACTGACATGATTCATTTCACATTTCATGACATTCGAAAATACCATGTAAACATTTAGGTAGGGAAGGCAGCGATTTAAGAAGAATATGATTTGAACCGAATTATAATGCCAAAGTCCGCGTAATAACTCATCCGCGTAATAACTCATCCGAGAAACGTGTATAATAGGAATTTCAATGATTTGGCTGATAAAGACGATGTTGTATGCCTTTGTAAAATTAGACGACCTTTTTCCTTTCTTCTCTATTTTGACGTAGTGTTTGCTATGATCAATGGAACTTTTTAAATAAAGTGCAATGTCAAAATGTATTCAGTGAAAAAATGAAATGAAATAAACACAGTTTTAACTGTTGTGCTTTGTTTGTGGATCTCAACAAAGTTTTGATATATTCGATAAAGCATTTGAGCTATTGTTTCCATTGTTCTGCAATGCATGTTATGTATGTATAGGTCTAAAGCCAATTAGTAATTACTACAAGTTGATGGCATCATTTTTGAGAGACATGCAGTGGGGCATGTCCTACTTAATTTATATAACGTAATATGAGCCGTTCCACGAGAAAACCAACAGTGTGGACTCTGCGTAAAGTATCGACTCGGATCAGCCTAAGCAAGCCGCCAGTCTAACTCGGACAGACACTTTTCGCCTCCTGTTGATTTTCTGTTTCAGGAGTCATTATTAATTCCTCTGTTCCCCTAAAACGGAATGTGTCGGCCCACATTAGCCTGCTTGGACTGCGCAGGCTGATCTGGGTCGATGAATTACGCAGTCCATAATGTTAGTTTGCTTGCGAAACGGCTCATATTTGGGTTGAGAAACCATATGTTCAAAACTTATTTTCATTTTCGAACTTTATTTATGGATCTCAATACATTTTACGGTTAGAAATATTCTATTTTTCTGCAATGCAGTATATACATATAGGTAATTTTGTTTTGTTTTAATATATAAATCTTTATTTCCTCCATATAATGAAGATCAATGATTTACAGGAGTAGAGTGAAAATGAGAAAAACAAAAATAACAGAACAAAAAAATCATAGAAATACGGATAAAATACAGCTGTACATGTATGTCGCTATGTGAATTCAACTGTCCCCTCCAGTTGTCAGATCAACATGCCTTGTGCGATCTGTGATCATTACGATTCACAAACCCATATATGCATTGTGCACGCAACTTGTTCCAGCGGAAGGTGAATTGTGAATTATAATCTGCCAATGACTATGATACCTTCAAAAGAAAACTTCACCGAAACGAAATGAGAAGAGTCCAATAAAGGACAAATACATATATTAAGTAATTACAAATTAACAATGCACCAGGTTAACTGATAGAACCTGATACGGTAGTGAGTCGTCTGCGAAAGTTCATAAATGTGACGGAATCATCCATCTCCCAATCTTATCAACAGTCGCCTCAAATGATTGATTGATTGGTGTTTTACGCCGCTTTCAACAATTTGTCTGTTATATCACGGCGTTTTCTGGGTAAGTTACCAGTACTTGTCTATTTATCCTGACACAAAGCTAGTCAGTCGTTATGCTAACCCCGCATCCCTGAGGGATTATTAGGACAGGCACTTCTACCATTGTAAAGTCTTTGGTATGATTCGGCCGGCGACATCCCGCCCCCGTGGCGGTCGCCTTAAATGAACGCGTTACCCTTCATAGGTTTACTGTAATTGCGTTCCATTTTCAACAAAGTATCAGTCATCTATATAATATGGCATCAATGTTTCTTGCATGCCTGTAACAACTCCATACAGAGTGAAGAAATTACAACTTTGTCGTATAATCTGTCGTAGTACTGCTGTAAAACGTGAACTAAATTAGTATTTAAACCAGATAAAGCTCCCATATATTCCTGAACGTTCAATGAACGTAACAAGTTACACAGATTAGAATCAAAATGGCTTAGGACAATTCTTTCAAACAATTCCCTGCAGGTCTGTACAATAGCACAGTTAATCAAAATATGTTCTGTTAAATAAGTACCTATGTCGACATTACCACATCTCGAGTAAGTCGATTATGTAGTAGACATATATGCAATATACTGTGCCACGGAGAAACAAGCACGCAACATACCAGGAGTATGTCTTGCAAAAGACCAAACAGGACTATCAGAGAATGTATTTGCCTATACAGTACAAATTGTTCAGAGGAAATTCTCTTAGTCCATACACTTATGTAGTAATCAGTCACTGTTCTGTGAATATGTCTTTTCCATAGTCCTGCATAACATAATATAGATCATAGTTGTGTAACAGGGTCGAACCATCTGATATAAGTCCGGTTTTAATAAACGTAACTTGAACCGAAAAAGCGCGTAATCAAACATATCTTTTGTTGAACAGTCCCTCTCCAAGCGACACAGTTGACCAAGAAACATAACCTTGTTCTTTAATATCTCCTCTTTAATTGGAAGACCCCAATAAGACCAAGAACAGTGTCTGTTTTTGATCGAATCTGTAGTCCCTGAATTTGTTTAAGGCAGAGTCGATGTGACCTTTCTAAGGTCAGAAAGATCCTGTAACGGGGTTATATTTTGAGACTAGTCAGAGGATTTATCCCATTTGTATGTATTCCCTCTTTAACAGGGACATAAATAAGAGGGATAGGCAACTCCACCTGGTTAAAATATCACATATAGAAATAAAATGGTCCAAATTTTCACATTTTGTATCAAATAAAACTTTGAAGTCACATCTGGCACATAAACAAAACATACATATTCTAAAAGCTTAACATTTCAACTAAAGTTAAGAGATACAATGAACGACTGGAATTTCTTTGTATTTTGAACACTGACTGGTTTAAAAGACACAGATATTGGGATTTCTGAATTATATTATTTTTTCCAAAAATTAATAGATTGACATTTTTACAAATAATGATATTATCTTATTTCTAGTCAAAACAAAACGAGGAGCTAACAGTGAATGTGGATATGCAGCCAGTTGCTTGGAACGACCGCTGTGTGGTATACTGGTGTGGATAAACCAGAAAGCATATGGGTAGGTGAACTGGCCGCCGTGATGTGACTTAATGATTGACGAAAACGGCGTTAAACCCACAATAGATCAAAACAAATCGAGGTCGCCGTATTGTTTCAGAAATTTGTAAGAGATGTCAGTGAATATCAATATTTACATGTTTAGACATTTTAAGACTTTTATCAATTGTTACTGAAATAATTGAATAAACGTGCCAGCTATGTAATGGTTAAAAGACTACTTATATACAAATAGATATATGCAATTTTGTTTAGCGTAATATAATAAATATCAAATGGCCTCCATTCGGGTAAATACTGTTAACCTCGGCTTCATCTCCGGTAACAGTATTTCCTTCATGGTGACGGCAATATATCCTGTCACACTGATATTGATATAATGGTACACTGGATATCCTTCCTAATAATATTTGAATGGATATTTCAGTAGTGTTATATAATATAGTGACCTTATCCAACCGTCGTAAGAATGACATAAGGAACAAACGTTTGAGTGTTACCGATGATAACCGTAGATCATCTTCTGGTTGAAGGTAAACCCCAGCCTCTTTCACAAGCTTTTCACTTCTTTGGTCATGTCCGGTTACAATAATTGTATATTTAAAATCATACACTATGTCCTGGGATTTTCAGTATTAATCAAGTCTTGTTTCAAAGGTAATTGACTTATTTGTATCTATTACTGAATATGGTAATGGTTCCAAATGTCACCACTCATTTACAAAATGCGTATTTGCTGATGTCTAATCAAGGTCTATTTTAGAAATGTATCTGTTTGATTTCCTCTAATACTGGAGTTACCATATTACTTCAAAAGTTTTGATTTATCAAAATAATATTAATTGTTAAGCAGTTTAGATACTTCAGTTATGTCTCCCGTAACCCTTACGGTTAGTAGTGCTCTGTCTGGATGTGATGGCAAGACATGATTGCCCGGTTAGCTCAGTTGGTTAAAGCACCAAGCTAGTGTTATGGGAGTCATGGGTTCGAGTCCAACATCGGGCGGACATTTTCCCCTCTTATGTTACTTTAATGGTGTCAGAAGTAAACTGGAATGTGCCTGGATGTGCTATGGGAGTTGCTGAGGTTGATGCCTGGCTCCAGAAGGTTAAGAGGAGGAGGAGTGTTGTGTCTGGATGTGATGGCAAGACATGATTGCCCGGTTAGCTCAGTTGGTTAGAGCACCAAGCTAGTGTTATGGGGGTCGTGTGTTCGAGCCCCACATCGGGCGGACATTTTCCCCTCTTATGTTACTTTAGTAGTTTCAATTATTTAATCTGTCATCATATGATAGGTGTGATAGACCAGAAATCATTCTAGTCTAGTAACCAGTAGACAATTGCATTAATATACCGTTTAATAAATTCTAATGGTTTCATTGCATTGTTACATGTCTTGACAAAAGATTGTAACTGTTTTATTGCATGCTGGCGTTAATGGCCAGTATATTTTAATTATTTTGCTAAATGTTGGCTTGTAGGCGGTTTGTTCCCACTTTCCCAACCCCTAATTTTCGCACATTCCAATTACCTCAATTATCTCTTCGCACCTCAAACTTACCTGTATTTTCTATACTGTTCAAAAAGTAAATGAGCTACACACATAAACTTGTACTTGCAGTGTATTATTTCAATGTTATTTATTTCAGAAAGCTTGTTCCATCTGTTTAAAATACACACTAATTCGAGAATATAACTGTTGTTTGTTGTTGTTTTTGTTTCCAGTGCATATGCATATATATATATATAAGGAAAAAAGTGTTTCTTTAATTGTGTATAGATAAAATACAAATTGTCAGTATGTACGTTTAACAATGATAATTCAGATAAATGTTCATAATAATAAATGGTAGCCATATTTTAATTTTGAAATATGAACTATCAAGATACAAACAATTAACAATATGTATCATAGAGAATAGCAGACGAAGTCAGACTCTGGTTCTAAATGGCTATATGTACAGCCTGCAAACCAGACAACGGGAGTGTCGCTACTGGAACTGTGTCAACAAAGCATGCAATGCGAAAATTAACACTAAGAATGATCTTCCTACCAAAATCGCTGGTGAACACAATCACCCAAGAGATGACAGCAGCATTGTTGCTGCGGACACCACGAGTGGTGTACGAAAGTAGGTCCGAGGGACAATACAGCCGGTTTCTTCTATCTTCAACGATATGCTGACAGAAACAAGATTGATCGAATGAGACAATTCCACCCAAGAAATTGTGGCTAATCTGCCCACATTCTACGAAGCCGAATCCAGTTTATATAGACAGTGATCTAAGACTGGACCAGTCCTGCCAAAGACAAGGGCGGATGTCAACTTGGAAGGGCAGTGGACAGAGTCGCTAGCAGGGGAGCCATTCCTAATCGCCAATGACGATGATGTGGAGCGAATGCTATTATTCGCTAGCGCAGATAACCTGACCCAGCTGTCTACAGCCGAGACCTGGTATATGGTCGGTACCTTCTACGCTTCGCCGTCATATTTCTACCAGCTATACACCATCCACGCCATGATCGACGGGTATGTGTCCCCTAGTGTATGGACTACTTCCAAATAAACAGCAGACAGAGAAGCGTGTTTGTTGGTGTTTAAGTCCGTGGATGTTTCTTTCACTTCACACAGTGTATGTGGAGAAAAGTACAATACGAAATCAGCTCTATATTTTTGTTTTTATTATATTTATGAACAACTTTCCCAAATTCAGAAACACAACTTTTCATTACAGTATAGCAATTGTCGTCAATTATCACCTATCATCTCTATAGGTTCACCAAACAATACACCCCCAACCCCTACCTCAATTTATATAGGAATAATTAAAGGTTGGGAAAGTGGGAACACACCTTGTAGGCATATGGCCAATGAATTGTAATATTTCAGTGTTTTACTGCCTGTAGGCATTCATGGCCAAAGTACATACACTTTACATTCTTTTTGACCATTTGAAGAGTTCTTCACCACATGGCCTCTTAAATAAACCAACATTTTGTTTTTCAAATCATTATTTTATTTCTTTGTGATAACAAAGATTGATATCCACGGTTTGTAATGAAATCTTAATTACAGAACTGTCACAGATAAATAGTTGAAAACGGTAAAAATACAAAGATCAATTGGCCATTCCTTTGTCATATTAATTTTGCCTATCGTGATTCATGGAGAGTTTTTAACTGCTTCAGCTATTCATTAATCATATATATGCCCAAAACATTGCTATAAGAAATGTTGTCGAATGTATAGTGTAACAGTTTCCTTGTGTGTTTTGTGTATGCCTAGTAAACTACGATTGTCTCAGTGAATGCTTATTGAATGGAAAATATATTTGAACAGTTTTACTACTTAATAACATGTTTACACAATATGTTGTAATGGCTAAAGTGGAAATTTTCACATCTTGTTTCAACAAACATGCACGGAATTTGGAATAAATATGTGCATGTAAGCCTATGATAAATGAAGCCAGTGTTTCTATACGATAGACGCGTTTATTATGAACTTTTCTGCTATAATGTTACAATTTGAAGCCTTAGAAAAATCTACAACATGATAATATTTAAATTGTGTGCGAGGGCGAGGTGGCCTCGTCTAAATCTATCGAAACTATCATATAATGCCAGCTAAAGTGGAAAGCTATTTACAAAAACCTTGTTGCTTGGCATACTCCACTATGCCTTCTTCTGTTTGAGCGTTTGGGATATCGTCCGGTGGTAGAGCTCTCGTCTGCTGTTGTTGTATTGTATTTAGTCCCAATGCTTTGCAACCACCATTCTCTGTACAAAATAATGCGAACGGTGTATACCAACATTTACGTAAATATGACACGTGTTAAAAATGCCCTACCTGTACATCAATGCTAGGGCATTACATAGAGACGGTTTCAATGAAGTTCTTTTGAACTTTCTATGACATATTTGCGATTAATGCATAGCCAGATGAAAATGAGTAGAAATAAATGGTACCCTATAGATCTACATATTAACTTGTACAATGGTCATCATTATTAATTTACGAGTCGGACTGTCAGTGCGTTTTCATAATAATGATCTAAAACATAACCAGGGCACTTGGCAAAATATGTATATAACGCTCTTTTTGAAACATTATAAAACATAAATAGAACATTTTTCAAAAATGTAATATATAGAAAAACTTTTTTATCCTAGATTTTGATAGCATTTTGCCTTTGGCCATTTACAAATTATATAAATATGGCAAACATATATACATAGAAAAACATATAACATATATAAATAGAAAAACAACAGCATATATACATAGAAAAACATATAACATATATATACATAGAAAAACATATAACATATATACATAGAAAAACATATAATATATATACATAGAAAAACATATAACATATATACAAAGTTTTTTACAAACATAACATATGTATAGAACAAAAAACACCTGTATTCAAACATATTGTATATATCATGAACATTAGTTTTGCAAATCAGACAATTCTTCATTTCTTAGGATCATTGCGTTCTTTAAGTATTTCAATAAATTAATTAATTAGTTTCCCTTTATTCTTTATTTTCATTATAAATAATGTTTTTCTCAACTGGGCCATGCTTGATGTAGATTAAACCTTTTGCGTAAAACAGTATATTTAAGACAGCATGATATGAAGTGATATTCACTTTCTACAGCTTTAGAGTTACATAATTTGCACAATCTACATTCTCTAATAATACCATAATGGCTCCCCTTTTCGATTTCCAGATGATGAGAGGATAGCCTAAATCTTGATAATTGCTTTTGTAGACATTCGTTTGTTGTAATAAGTAGGTAGTTTTCGAATTGGAATTCAGTTTTAAACATTCTGTAATAAAATAATTTATTTGATTCATTAAATTTTGCATGCCATACTTGTATATAATTGTCTCGTATGCGTTGTTTTAACATGCTTTTGTAATTAAATTATGTTGAAAATATAGTTCATGTGAGAACATTTAACATCTCCCTTCGATTACCAGCTATATGGGTGAAAAATTGAACTATGGCATTATAAAAAACCAAAACAAACCAACAGTTTGTAAACTGACCTTGTTATGTAGGCATCACGCAACGGTCAACGTTTTATCTAAACAAGAGAGCTGTTAATACCCTATTTCGATCATCTTATTTAATGCACTTTGACATTGCATGCATGAATGAGAACACTTTAATGACTCTGACCTACCTAATGCATCTTTGATTATTTGCTTCGTTTCTGTATCCGTATCCATAACTAATATGAAGTTATTTATAACTGGTGCCGGCTGTAATAAAAGGTTTGAACCAAAGAACTAGATAATGAGGGAAAAACTGGTCTTTTCCCAATAACATTTCTCTTATGACTCAACTAAACCTTATCCTGTGGGTACTCAAAATGATCATCTCACTGAGACAATTCATTTGAGTACCCACAACATTGGGTTTGAGGGTAATATCAGGATTTAGAAATGAGAAATACTCTTCGTATCCAAAGCTCTAATTAAACAGAAATAAGAAGACATTCGTTTCAATAAATTTGACAGAACCGTCGTATATATATATACTGAGCAAAACAAGTAACGATACATACTTAGATCATTTGTAAAATCTTAAGCTTAAACTTGTGTTATATGTAATGTGATTACATGATTACTTAAACGTTGACTGTTTTCACAGACAATTATCGATTATTGTAGAATATCGTGTTACTGGCAATAGGGATTTTTACGTTTTACACGCACTGAACGTGTATCGACATAAAAATATACGCATTTCACAGATATTGTACCTGTATTGTGAAAACATAGGCAAAATTCAATATTTCTCTGCTGTAATTATGCCGAGACTGAATGCAAATCAACGCCTTATAGCCATTGGTATGCTACAAGCAAACTTACGTCACGCTGACGTCGCTGCTCACTTTGGAGTGTCTAGGTTGACTATAACCCGACTTTTAGGCCGTTATCGTGCCCTTGGTTCTGTTAATGACCGTCCCCGTTCTAGTAGGCCCCATGAAACGACTCCTGCACAGGACCGTCACATAAGGACGTCACACTTACGTGACCGGTTTCTTCCATCTACTGTTACTGCTGCTGTAACACATGGTCGTACACACAACATAATTAGTGCTCAAACAGTCCGAAACAGACTCGCCGAGCGTAGTATAAGAGCCAAACGTCCGTATCATGGGCCTATATTAACCCAACGTCATCGCGTCTTGAGACGTCAGTGGGCCACGGGACACTTGAATTGGACAATAAATCAATGGAATACGGTATTGTTCACTGATGAGTCGCGTTTTTGTTTGAGGCGAGGAGATGGACGTGCTAGAGTATACCGTAGGGTCGGTGAACGCTATGCTGACGTCTGTGTGCACGAGGTGGACCGTTACGGTGGTGGAAGTATCATGGTTTGGGGCGGAATATCCTACCAGAATCGCACTCCATTGGTTATTGTGCGTGGGAATCTAACGGGACAACGTTATCGAGACGAAATTGTAACACCAGTTGTCGTACCATTTCTTAACGCTAACGTGAACGTCACGTTGTTCCAGCAAGACAATGCTAGGTGCCATACAGCACATGTATGCCGAAGTTTTCTTACCCAACAAAACATTAATGTTCTAGATCGGCCTGCTTGTTCACCAGATTTGTCCCCAATAGAACATCTTTGGGATGCCCTGGACCGTCGGATTAGACGTCGCAATCCCCAAACATTAGCGCAGTTGGAGTTTTTTTTTATTCAAGAATGGAATGCCATTCCACAGCGAGATATTCAAACACTTTTCAATTCTATGCGTATACGATGCACTGCTGTAATGAATGCACAGGGAGGTCACACCCGGTATTAACAAATTCCAGAACTTAACATTTTCATCAGTCCATTTACTTATTGATTTTCAAAAAGTTTAAATGAAATTGAAGCATAATAATCAATTTAAATTATGTATCAAAGACCATACTTTCAAACTGCTTAAAAACATATTCATATTACTGACCCACGATAAAATTGTATCCAATTGATTTCATGTATCGTAACTTGTTTGGCTCAGTATATATATAGTTCGTCTCGATCCCCCGTAATACCAAATACTTAAACAATGGCAGTAATGGCTGCGCTCAGGCTGGTGGGTTAAACAATCTGACTAACTGGTTTTCAGGATCCCTGGTTCAGAAGTACCGGTAACTCACCCAGGAAACGCCGTGATATAACTGAAACATTGTTGAAAGCGACCTAACACACCAAACAACTAATCATTTAAGTAGTTTAAATTGAATTTTTCAACAAGGAGACCCACATGCGAACAATTGTGACCATTTTATACATAGAACACACTGCGCTACAATCCGATCTGCACTGCTGATGGCCTTTAAGTCAGAAAATATTCAAATCTTTTTTATGACAAAAACCGTGCGTTTGCAATTGGTAACAAATAATCAACATTGAAACAATATCAAGATTAAACTGCTCATTCGCTCAGTCTGACCGGACCTTTCCAAATCTCGTCTCCAATTGCTATTGTGAGATTTCTTTTCTAGAGACCACATGCTCTGATTGAGCATAAGCTTTTTAGCTTCTAGATGCCCTTTTAATATTGTACACTTGAGGTAAATATGTTGTTTTGTCGATCTGAAAACAACAACAACAACAACATATCAACTGAGAAAGAAATGTGCACAAAATGCAAACGACAACAAATTGATTAACACTGTTTGAAATGTTATGCCAACATAAAGCTATAATTTGAAAAATCGTTTACCTGTCCAAATCACGTTGATTGTGTAATGCTATTTGGATGTCATGCTACTGGGAAAAGGAGAGGGACTCACGCTAGTCGAGCACCACGGGGTAAAAATGGCAATTTGTCTTCGTAAAACAATTGTAAAATGGCGACATCGCATCTGCGATGCATGAAGCATATTCTACCTTAAACCAAATCGTAATACACGGAAATAATTTAATTGTCACATTGGCATTTGTCAGTACATACCTCTCCATCACATAAAGTTGTCATGTTGCTTTAGAGCTGTTGCAATGAATAAATGACCTACACGTTTATCACAAAGTATTGAAAACTTGAAAGTTTTTCCTGTAAGTAGATCTGTAATGAAGTTTGTTTAAAATTCAGATATTTATTTAAGATTGCAAATAACGTGGGTTGTCTAGGTGAAGTACTTAACATACACATTGTGTTCAAATTGAATACGCGTACGCTGTGATACGAACCTGCTGTGTTTGTATGGCTGTAAATGCCTCCATCATTTTGTCCGTTTTAGAGTTTTGTACATCTGCCTGTCAAAAGTTAAAATAAAAGCTGTATCAAACACCTGTTTTTGGCATCGAATAGCACTTTTTTCCTAAGTCGGGGGTACAATATACATTTTACGCAAACATATATATTTTTCACTCTGTAATATTTAAACGCGTGAGAAACCACTCTTATGCAGTAGACAGAAAACAAGTTGCGTATATGATGTGTCTGTGATAACACGAATTAAGAAGAAGCAAAAGTGTTTATACAGGAAACTCCCTTGATTTAAGAGATTAATTGTACAATACGGATTCAAAATTTCACGATCATATTGAAAGCTTACAGAATCTCATATCTTACCCAACACAACTTTTATAATATATATCTAAACAGCTTTGTCTAAGAAGGAAATGCTTTAGTAAAATACATGAAAAATACAAATGGCAAATTGTAAATAAAATTGAAGAATGACAGTAGTTTGTTCTATAGAACATTCTTTAAATGTAGATTAAACATTTATTTCGTTTCTTGGAAATGAACAAAGGAAGTCTTACTGCTTGTTTAATTTCAACTAACGTATCTTTATCCTCTTTTGTCCATTGCATCAGCGCTGCCTCTGAGTTGATATTAGAATCTCTAGTTAGTTTCATACTTTTAGTATTTTTGATTGCTTCAGCAATCTCATCTCTGTTTTCTTTACTAACGTGAGCAGCTAGTTCTTTCAGACTATCTTCGGCTACCGCCCAGTATTTATCGAAGAGATCATTAGAAACTCTGGTCTCGGATGAATGACCAACAATCTCATTTCGGATATTACGTATCCGATTTATATATCCGCCAACCGTTGTATCCGAACTCGGTACAAGAAACGTATGCCATCCATCGTCCGGTGGTGCAACACCAATACAGATATTCCTTATCAGAATGACAAGTAATGATATATCGAACTTTTCCAGATCCGGGTTATCGGCGATCAGAAGTTGATATTGAGGCTCTAATAGTATCCTTTTACGACCGTTCTTCAATGTGTCGATTGTTTGCCTGTTTTTCTGTAGAACAGAACCGATGTCATTATCAGTGTGTTTTTTGAACACCTCTCGGAGCGTCCTTGTTCCAGTGTTGACGACCAATGTGATGAGCCTGTAGTAATTGTCTGACTCTTTGTCTGACATATTTCTCTCTGAAATATGAATGTCAAAACGGGCATAATACAGATTATACGAATTTTATATTCTATAATCCAATTTAAAATAATTTATAACTAAGGGTCAGGTGTTTCAAATAAATAAGGGTTTATAGCAGGGGAGATAAATGCTTCTGAATTTCTGAAGTTTCGCTTCAGAATTATGTCCCTTGATAGGGGTACCCAGAATGCCATTCAAAGTCAGCTTCCTTTTTCCTGCAACTCTTGAAGGGCATAGCTGTGTACAATTTATTAAAATTTAAAATCCAAGCAATCTGCGAAAATAATGGCACCTAAGAGGGGAATAGCTTCAAAGAAGGTTGGACAAGATGCCTAAGAGGTCCAGGCAGGCGGAGAAGGATAAGTTACCCGTGGGAAACCAGGATGATTCAGGTGAAGTGTCGAATTTGTTAATTTTTCAAAAAGAAGTAATGGCGCCAGTAATGGAGGTCGCCGATTCATGGCAGCCGGTTCAGGAACCTAGTGTTTTTAATAATGTATGTAGTAGTATACCTTTAAAAGTTAAAGAGAAATTTTGGGAAGGGCAATATATTGTATATATTATATTAAAGTATTTACACGGAACTGTCAAACCATACTAGCATAGTAGCAATCCTTTATCGTTTAGGAGACCTGATGTCCTGCCTACATTAGCCCATTCCGCATCATGTAATTATTTCAATACAGGAGGTAAATGTCCATTTTTGCCTAATTGCAGGTTTAGTCATGCCTGTCAGTCATGTGGCGGAAACCATCCAAAGTCAAGTTGCAGGCAAAGCAAATAATGTGATAGGTTTATGAATTAGGAAAAGCACCGCTAAAAATATATCATTTACTCGAATCGTTAAAAAACTACCAGCACAAGGATGCCATATTCTTAACGGAAGGTCTACACAATGGATTTCCATTAAACTACACAGGACCACGATGTGCACGTGAGTCACCTAACTTGTCTAGTGCAAAGCAGCACCCCAATATCATGAGGGAACAATCAAAGAAATTAATAGCGGTCGAATTGCAGGTCCGTTCAGTAATAAACCATTCCTGACCCTTCAAGTATCTCCGGTAGGTTTAGTCGCCAAAAAAGACGGTGATCATAGAATGATTCATCGCTTGTCATACCCAGACAGCCAATCTATTAACGATTTCATTGAGGAAAAATACTGCAAAGTCATATATTTAAATATTGATCAGGCAGCCTATCTGATTTTTAAGTTAGGTAAAGGGGCACTTTTAAGTAAAACAGATATAAAATCAGCCTTTCGATTACTTCCCATCACCCCATCAGATTTCGATACATTGATCGATAGGTGAGAAAACCAAAAGTAGCGACATCCTGCATTATCTAGACGATTTCCTATTTGGGGAAAAAGCTTACGAGTTCTAGGCCGGTCTTAATGCTAACAGAATTTCAATCAGTGTGTTCAAATTTTGGAGTCCCTTTAGCTGAAGATAAAACAGTTCATCCTACAACATGTCTAACTTTTTTGGGGATTGAAATGGATTCCGAGAAAATGGTTATGCGTCTTCCAAAGGAAAAACTCATAAAAACGAAAGAGCAAATACGCAAAGTCTTATCTTCAAGAAAGATAACTCTAAAAGAAATGCAATCACTGCTTGGTCTACTCAATTTCGCATGTAAAGTGGTCCGCCCCCCCTGGTAGAGCATTCTGCAGAAGGCTGATTAATGCCACAATTGGAATCATAAAGCCTTATCATAAAATTAGGATCTCTAAAACCATTAAAGCCGATTTAAACGTCTGGCTTTCCTTTCTTACACATTACAATGGGGTGACTTTGATATCTAATAGAACATGGTTAACAAACAATGAGCTGGAACTCTACACAGATGCAATGGGTGGTAATAATGGGGGATTGAATCTACTTCTAAGGTCAATGGGCGCACGGGAGATGGCCCGAAGATTGGGTAAAGCAGGGTCTAACTAGGGATATGACCCTCTTGGAGCTGTTTCCAGTGGTAGCCGCTATCTTAACATGGTCAAACAGCTTAAGAAATCGATGGGTTCTTTTCCATGTTGACAATCAAGCAGTAGTTCAAGTTATCAATACCCAAACATGTAAATCTGAGAGAGTGATGAATCTGGTCAGACATATGGTCTTACAATACTGAAAACCAATATACGGGTAAGAGCAGTCTATATCCCTTCCAAAGAAAACATTATTGCTGACTCAATTTGTCGCTCACAGTGGGGGAGGTTTAGGAGTGCAGCGCCAGAGGCCAAGTTCAAAAAAGATAAGTGTCCGACATTCCTTTTTATCCATTGCGGATCGAACGATCTAACCACAGAAGGTGTTTCGGGCAAGAACATTATTGAAAACATTAAGACCTCAATCCTTCGCTATAAAGCGTTACTCAAAGACATAACAATCATTTGGTCATCACTGCTCACTAGGATATATTGGCATTTTGCTTCTATCGGCTCAGTGTCCCAGATCGACAAAAAGAGGAAAAGGTAAATGCAGCCATTAAATCGTTCGTGTTACATACAGGTGGGAAAGTAATCCATAATGACAGTTATATTAAGGTAGACGAGGCTAGTCTGTACAGGACAGATGGGACCCACCTGTCAAATTTAGGAAACAGCATTCTTCTAAAAAATTGGAAAGCAGCCTTAAACATGTTTTTAAAATATAATGGAAATATGTACCCTGCTGGTCAGTAGGAGAAAAATAACATTTTGTGGCGTGGCAAAATATCAAAATATGGTTCGATATTTTACAGTGGCGGCTCTGGGGAGACAGAAAGCTTTCGTGGGGAATCAGCCTGGCCTTTACCCTGGCCTGACACGCTCACAAGCTGCAGGTTCTTCAGTGTCGTATAAACATATGTGTAAGTACGTTGTAGTTTGGGGGCCTACCTCTGTGTAACGTGGGGGTCCCCCTCCACCTCTATGTATAGAGGGGAGGTCCAGAGCTGTCTAACGCTTGGGCACTTAATTCGGGGGATAGGTAATACGGGCTGACCCCATAATGCTGTCTACATGAGATTGTGTTAACTTGTGGGATTTCGACACTATGGTAACATAGGTCGCCGATTCGCCAGTCAAACGTTAAGTCGTAGGCAGTCGGTTGTCTCCCCAGGTCGGGTTGTCACAAAATGGGGTAGTAGGTTATGTCAGTTATTATGGACATTTGTAGCCAATATTATGCCACTACATTTTACCGATTACAAATTAAAATATTGTTTATGCAAAAAAACTGTTGTTCTTAAGTATTTGACGCATGCTATAAATCCCAGCACCGTTTGAAGTATTACGGTCGCCATAGAACTTTTAAAGATGTGAATCAAGTGATCTGCAGACTCTTGGAAGTGTTAAATAGCTAGAGGGTATACAATATTGATTTAATACAGATAGTTATCAATTTAGGGTGGAGCCGTAATGTTTACATTAATTTAAGTCACACGTTACTTTAACATTTCGACAGGGGTTCAGGAATAGGCATTTTGCAGTCAGATGGTGTATCTTTGAAACGAATCATTAAAACTTATATTTAATTATAATGTAATATACATTGATATAGTCTAATAATGGTGAATCATTTAAGCTGGGTTTTCTGAAAAGTGTACAGTTGAAAGGATCTTATAACAAACTGGTGTAAGTAATATTTGAATAAAGCAGATCTTGATCATAATGTGTGGATGATCTGGGTCATATAACTTAAACGTATTTTACAAAAATACATACACATGCATACACACGTGCGTGCTTATTATATGTGAATGTTTGTGTGAGATTGTGTGAATGTGTACATGCATGACATTTACTTCCATAACACTTGTTATATGACGAAAATCTATGTTTAGTTTACGTCAATAAAATATATCAATCGATAAAACAAAATAAAGATATTGACGGAAAAGTGAAGATCTATATCACTCTGCGTACAAACACAGTCTGATCTGAGTCTGCACGTTTCGTCCACTATTCAAAAGCGCTTTCAAGGAACCTCTGCTATACGATGTTTACTTGGATTAGATAGCATGGATCTGTAGATAGAAATCTTAGATATTTGCTTGGATATATCCAGTCTGGTCTGAACATATGCTGTTCACAAATGCCAACGTGTACCTTTCCCCACGGACGGCCGCATTTAAAAACGACAATCCTTTTATCACATACAGACGCATGTTGACACCTCTGCAGCAGACGACTTATGAAAACATTTTGACAAAAGGAGAAATGTCTCTTTATGTACAATATCTTCTTTTGCCACAATGTTTTCAACTCTATTCAATTATTATAATATCATTAACAGATATTTTCTAAATTGTTGTTAAAATGATTCCAATGTCGTCTGCTGCAGAATTGTTGTTTGCGGGAACGATTGCAATTTGATGTTTATAGTAATTCATTTGAAAACTTGACAAGGTCTGTTTTCGCATGAAGCGCCCATGTTATCATGGGTATGGTTTATCTGGTGTGCCTTCCCCTTATTACTGTGTAAAGAAAGTCGGGAACCAGACTAGGGTCTGGTTAGTTGTTGGATATATATTTAAACGTATTATTGGCGTTAAACCCCAATCAATCATTTGGAAACCTCCTAATGTCGGTTTTCGCATGACGCGCCCATATTATCATGGGTATAGTTAGTTGATGGGTAATTAAACAAGAGGTCCATGGTGACCATGGGCGCTCACCTGAGTACGATGGATCCATATGTTGAGATGTCCGTGAATAATACTTTATGAAGTACATGTAATTTGATAAATAAGTCAAATAGGCCGTCTCTCGAGTGTCCACAATAATTTTGTTAATTTGGCACAATGACATAGTTTTTGACCTGTCATCATTCATATTTGAATTTAGCATAAATTATTAGACCAATACCAACAGTTTAAATAAGTCTCTTCATGCTTGTGTCAAAGATACGGCCTCCAGTGTATTCATAAGATTGTTTTAAATTTAGCCCACCGACCCATTTTTTGAGCTGACATGACCTATATTAGAACGCAGCATAGATATCTCAAAGACAAACATTCTGGCAAAGTTTCACCATCCTTAAGTCAAAGGAGTGTTAACAACATTGTTCTTAAATTTAGCCTAGTGACCTAGTTTCTGCCTGAATTTGTCTCATATTCAAACTAACAATAAATATCATGCAAGTACACATAACGTGATTAAGTTCAAAATCCAGCTTCTAAAATGTTACCAAGGTATTTCTTCAATTTGGCATAGATACATGTACCTAGTGTTTGACCGCACATGACCCATATTCCAAACTGTTATTGATATCATCAAGAAACACATTCTGACATGCTCAACTTAACAAAAGAGCCAACATGGCCTAAAGTCGTTCACATGCGCTATAATTTTGTTGCAAATCTGAAACTGCAATGCATGAATTTTAACCTTTTCAAAGAGGACCAGCAAGGGAATATTCCTGTGAAGGTTGGATAATATCGGTTACGTTCCATTTATTCATTTTCTAATGTCGCTAGGTAGCTATCTTTTTCAACCAATCATAATGGCTCGAAAAAATATATAACTACAAGATTCACTTAAAAAATCAGACAAGAACTTTCATAATAATGTACATGTATATATAAAGATTTGTCATTTTGCCACTTAAAACAATTTTGGTAGAGGGTCACTCAGGGAGCGTTTCTGCTGAATAATCTTGTTATCGGAAAAGAATACTCAGAGGAATAGAATCTTAAATTTTGCGCAATTTTCTCATGCGGCAGGAACAAAATGAATGCCTTCAGCTCAGGTGATTTAAAATAGGGTCTAACAGTGTTAACAGGATTTTTCTTAATTATGGTCTAGTGACCTAGTTTTTGACCCGACATGACTCATCCGTGAACTTGCCCCAGATAACACCAAGATAAACATTCTGACAAAGTTTTTAGCTGTTCAATTATAAATCGCGATTTTCTCAAATCTAGCATATTGGACTAGTTTCTGATTTACAGATATACGTATCCAGTATTTACTAAACTGGTATACAGTGTACATTGAAAATAATCTGCATGGATTCCTTCACATCCTTAACTGCAACCCACACGACAGCCGTTTATATCAACAAACTGCTATCAATGATTAATTGATTAACAGTTTGATGATATACATGACTACACTGTATTTTAATAAGTTTACTATTCAGACATGAAAACCTCCATTTGTGTCACTGTGATGTAATATTTAGAACACAGTAAAGGTTTTTAGTAAAGTACGACCTTAGTTTTGAATAGCTTAATTACTAAATACGGTTTATGCTTTAAACACACATGTATGCATATTGTAAAGTACTTTTGACTAAGAGGGATGCAACTTAAAACTAATACATAAAGTGTATTGTATAGTGTGTATGTTTGGCCGGAGGCCTTTATTACGTCGAATAAATATCTTGAATCTTGAATTTTGAATCTTTCTGACCGGACATTACTACTGATCAAGATATCATCGATACAAACATTCCGACAAAGTTTCAACGTGATCCAGTTAAAAACTCATCTTCTCCCTAGACTATAAACAAGACATTATCTCAAATTGGCCTGGATATCTCGTTTTTTTCCTAACATGACTCATACATTGAATAAGTTTCGGGAATATTGGATGATTGTTAACAAGTAAATGTTTGACAACGAACGAACGAACGACGGACAAAAAGCGATTGCAATGACTGACATCGAGCAGTACTTCTCAGTGGTTTATACCAGAATTAACTCACTGTGTACAACTTGAATAGGCTACCCATTGATACCTCATTATTCTACAGATAACTCAGTAACGAATACAATTCAAATGTACCTACCAACTTTGTACTGGGGTAAGTTATTATTGAGGATTTACTCTTTTCCACAGACAACAAATATGCAGCAAGTCAGATGGAAGGAATTCATTTTACATAGGCCACCATTATAGCGTTATGGAACATGGTTCTTTCCCAACATCTCAATGAAGCCACAAACATGTATTTAATCAAAGTCCATTCTTATATCTACCATTACAGCACCAGAAACTCGGGGATCATCACACCATTTTTTGTTTAGCTATAACGTCAAATGATAGGTCACCCTTATCCCGCACTGAATTTCACTTTAAATTTCAGAAAATACAGGATGTTCTTGAAATCACTCTGAAGGTGTCAATACAGTCAAAAGTAAACAAGAGTTTGATTACAAATCACTCACAGGATAATATAGTTTTCAAAAAAAGAATTTAACTTTCAGCAAAATCATTATTGTCCAATAGGTAACAATTTCAGTCTTAAATATTCATCTGAAATTCCCTGGACAAAATTGTCTGTCCAGCAAATCGATCTGATTGACTTCCCTTTGACCAGCAGGCGAGTTCGATAACATCACGGCAAACATTTGAAAAATCTCTAGAATTCATAGAATAATTATTTGAATAAAGTTGAAAACATTTTGGCAACATTTATGAAAAATTTCTTCTTTTGCCATTTGTGTCCAATGTCTGCTGCAAATGCGCCAAAACGCGTCTACATGTGGAAAAGGATAAACAAATAATGCGGATGTTAAATACTCTTCAAATATTGTTTTTTATTATATATGTAGCAATGACTATATCTTCTTATTTAGCATCTAAGAAAAATATTAACCCTTTCCCACATACAGACGCTTTCTGACGCCAATGAAGCAGACGGCTTTTGAAAACAATGTGACAAAAGGAGAAATTGCTCAAGTCGAGCAAGTTCTACTTATTGCCACAATGTTTTCAACTGTATTCAATAATTATACTATCAATTATGGAAATATTCCATTTGTTCCGAGTTGTCTACTGCAAATGCGAAAGTATTAAAGACAATGGTACAGAAGTAAAGAGTCGGCCTCTCCTACCAGGAAGGCTTTGAATCACCTGATATGCGGTTTACATTTCAGATTATTTTCACACGAACGGCGCGAATACTGGTTACGTCTATATATACAAGCAGCAGGGCCAATGTATAGTATCGATTCCGATTAAGATTAGCTGCAATCGATGCAAGATGATTAAAAATTTAAATAAATCTTTGAAATTGTTAAAATTCAGGGGTGCTGATTACGGATGCAGGATAACTATACCTTAGCCCTTTATGTGCGACTTAAAACATTTAAATTTACGAACGACATAACACATTACAATATATCGTATTTGCGAAGATCAGATTTTACATTCGTGCTGTCTTATCTTGGTCTAGATTGTTCGCCACGTATATATCAATATGGAGCGAAACACACATTTTTTGAATTTGCAACTAGGTATCAATATCACGGGTGATGATGATAGCGATAAATATATGTTGCCTGCTATAGAAACCAACAGTGTGTCCTCTGTGTAATGTATCGATCCAGATCAGCCTGCGCAGTCCGCACAGACTAATCCGGGCCGACAAATTCCGTCACAGGGGGATAGAGGTATAGAGTAATGATTCCTGAAACAGAAAATCCACAGGAGGCGAAAAGTGTCTGTCCGGGTTAGCCTGCGCGGCATGCATAAGCTGATCCGGCCGATACTTTACGCAGAGTCCACAATGTTGGTTTTCTCGCGGGACGGCTCATGTTTTGCCTCCTATAGAAAACGATCGAATACTTCAGAAACGCTGTCAAATAAGTTTCCGAATATTACAGCATTTGATCGACTGACAGATTTAAGTTTAACACCCTAATATCATTGGAGCGAATCCCTTGATTGGCGGGTTCAGCATTTTTCGTCACAAACGGCGCGGGTATTCTTCTTGTTTCCAGGAAGCAGACATCGAGCGTGATTACTATAAGCTGAACGTTTGTTTCGCAACCGAGGTTAAATAATTTAGATTACACCTACATGTAAGTAATACTGTTTTCGGCAGCTCTTCAGCTAAAATAAAAGACTTGCGACCAGTTCGCATACCCTTATTTAGTTTCCTGACTTTCTCGCACAAATACTCAGAACAATATTCGCCAACACTAGGCTGCCTTACCAAGTATATCTTTGGCCAATTGGTGGGAAAAGATTGACGCTAGACTCAAGTTCTTTTGCAATTTAATGTTGGACAAATCGGGATTCGCACTCACGAACTCTGAATCGACGTCTGAATCAAAAGGATGATATTCATTATTGTAGCATTAGTTTAGATTTCTTCAAATGCTAACAAAAGTGTTAGCATGCCAATAAGTCAAAGTTTGAAATACCGATATTCCATCCGGGAAGTGATCAGCCCATGTATTGCCTGGACTAAACAACACAAAAATAAACAAGAGCGTTCGATTGTTTTAGTGCTTGACAATAAAACAAAACCCTTAGCAGTAAAAGGCAAAAGAAGTTATTGAAAGAGTTGCATTCTCTCGTCTACAGATGGGATCATGATGGTAAACAAGTATTCCAAGTTTCACATTTATATCCTAGAGGGCTAAGTCAATATTTGGATTTTACCCATATTCAATGAATTTTCTAAGTCGAAAAAGGGCCATAATTCTGACATAAGCTATATCTCTAATGGTTTTGTAAAAACTGGTTGTGGTACGAAAAACTTAACAACTAAAGGTCTAAGTAAAACAAGGGCCATATGTCTTATAAAAACCTTGACAGAGTTATATACGCTTGTCTGTTGATTGAGGTAATGATGGTGAACAAGTAGTGTAAGTAACAAAGTGAGGTGGTACAAAAAACTTCACCAATGTGTGACGCCAACGCCAACGCCGACGCCGAGGCGAGTAGGATAGCTTGCCCATTCTTTGAAAAGCTGAGCTTAGAATAAGGATGCTTATAGGTAGCGCATGCATACATTCGAGAAATGAATAAACCCTATTGTGAAAAGAACGTTCAGTCTACAGCTTTATTTATATATTTTGCAAATACATCAATGGTGAGATTATGCATCTTACAAATGGATTTATAAATCATCTTAAAAATGATGATAGACTAGGTAATGAGCGGGTCTTTTGTAAGTTTTTATTATAAAGTTGGATGTGTATAGTAAATATCCAATTATAGATACTTAGTCAATAACGTAACTTTTGTAAATATGTATTACAACTCTGGAATTATATAAAATCTACAACATTTAAAACTCTCGATAAAGAGTTTGATTTTTGCAAGCATTATTACACTTTTGAATTGATATAGTATCTATCCAATATTAAGTAGTCAGTCAAGAAGGTAACTTTTGTAAGTATTTATTACAAATTTGGATTTATATAGTATCTATATAATGTAACAAACGCGGTAAAGTGTGTGTCTTTTGTAAGTATTTATTACAAATTTGACATATATCCATTGCTAAATACTCAATCAAGAACGTAATTTATTATACTAATTATTTATTACAACTTTGGATTCATATAACATCTATAAAATGTTTAATACTCATTCAAGAAGGTAACTTTCTTAAGTATTTATTAAAACGTTTGGATTTACATTACATCTATAAAATGTTTAATACTCAGTCAAGAAGGTAACTTTTTAATGTATTTATTACAAACTTTGGATTTACATTACATCTATTAAATGTTAATACTCAGAATAATTTCAAGTTTAAACTTAAGGTCAAAGTAAGGGGAAACTGATATTGTATTGCCTACAATACTTTCATAAATCATGAAACGTTTTCGACGAGTATTTGAAAACATACTTGAGCGAGCACACTTGAATATCCTACTTAAACTACTGCATTCGAAAAAATGGAAAGATACGGTACCTTTGTGAATCTCCGTATTAGTCTTCGTAACTTACCGGTTTATGTTTTAAGGATTAGATTAACGTAAAACTACGGAAATCAACGATTTATGATCGGATTTGAACTAGCTGTAATCGAATGCAGTGGTCAGAATGTCCACATATATCCAGATGTTCACAGTCAATTTTCTTTCACTAATTTTAATACGTAAATCAATAATTTCATTATTTGTATTCGGACGAGTATGTATACATAATCGATGTTTGAAGATCATTTTCAACGTACGAATAACCAAGAGAGTTCGAAAGAACAAAAATAATGCAGAAGACGACTTCTGGGCAAAAATATGGAAAATGTCTAAACAAGAAAGTGAAATTACTGTAAAGAGTTGAAAAACATTGTGAAAAATGACATCATGAGTAAATTGTCCTCTTTCAGCAATGTTTTCGAAGGTCGTCTGCTATCGAGGCGTCAGAAAGCGTATACAGGTGGGCAAAGACACATTGACGTACAACTGGTGGGGTTATACTTAAAAGTATTGAGCCGTCGCACGAGAAAACCAACATTATGGACTCTGCGTAAATAATGTATCGACCCACATCACCTGCGCAGTTCGCGCAGACTAATCCGTGCCGATACTTTCCGTCTCAGGGGGAAGAGGTATAGAGTAATGATTCCTGAAACAGAAAATCCACAGGAGGCGAAAAGTGTCTGCCTGGGTAAGCCTGAACGGCATGCTTAGGCTGATCCGGGTCGATACTTTACGCATATTCCACAATGTTGGCTTTCTCGCGGGACGGCTCATATGACATGTAAACGGACGTATAAGGATCACCCGAGTTTTGACTGTACGCAGACGCATTAACCCTTTCCCTCATACAACACATCTGCAGCAGACGACTTTGAAAACATTTAGTATAATATATGAAAAGTTTATATAGATGAAGGTATAATTACTGAATACAGTTGAAAACGTTGTGGCAAAAGAAGAAATTGCTCGTTTTGAGCAATTTCCCCTTTTGCTACACTGTTTTCAAGAGTCGCCTGCCGTAGATGTGTTAAAATGCGTCTATAGGAGGGAAAGCGTTTAAAGGACACCATAATCAATAGACGCGTACCATATAATATTGTGTTGCCAAAACGATCGATTTTCACTAGTTGTCGCCCATTTAATATTTGGCAATCAATCATATCTTAGTTTGTGATATGCCTTAAACCTTGACGATTTCAGTTTCAAATGTCAACTTAAGATTAAGCAAACAATTAAAGTCTCACTTTTGACATTACAGGGTCAGAAATCTACCTATTGTACAATTTATGGATTTCTGTTTACAAAATGATCATATGGTACATGGCAGGTTCGGTTTTGTAAACTACAACCAATAGTTACATTTAACAATGTCAATCGTTTCATGAATAATTTTTAAAAAAGTTAGAATTTAATAGCTTCAATCCGAGCTATTCAGGTCACACACAATTTCATCTAATATGTAAGTTTGGAATTCCAAATATCTTCAATAATAATACCCCTTCGCATTTATAAATGTAAAAAAATGTTGATTTTTGAAATGTTCAAGCCCTGCACAAGGGGCATATCAATTGTTATGACGAGTGTAGACCAAGAACTGCCTGCACACCATGCAATCTTATTTAGAAATATCTAGTAAACTTCTGTGCCTAAATGGCGAACAATGAAGATCCAGATCAAATTGCGCGGTTTCGCAGGTTGATCTGAGTATATACTGTTTATATATGTGTTGTATGGTTGTCTTACATGGTGTACCCGACAAATGGATACACGTAACTACTCCACTGGAGTATATTATTGATTCATATTTGGTTACTGAATGTCAATGTCATGTTTGTTTTTTAAACTCTTATTCAATAATAGCCCAGTGGAATTGCTGCGATAAAGGTGAATAAATTATTAATGCTGGACTTGAGTAGCTGAACTTAAAATGCAACTGAGTTAATCACAACGGTTGTGTACCATCAAACATCAGTCACTTATCACCAATGGTTACCGACTTGCACTGACTCCAGCCCTACGAGTCGTGGTTCAACGTTCTGATTATTCATAGCTTTTTCGTTGTTGGGGTGTAACGCCGTTTTCAACATTATTTCAGTTATATCACGGCGACAGTTCCCTTATTCATGACCCCTTGGTTAATAAACCAGTACAAGGCTAGAAACAACAACAGCACCAACATTGTGATTTTCAACATCAATATATGCAGTTTGAATGATGTTTTTGATAGCAAAAGCTTCTTTTCTTGAAAACTACCGAATAAGTAACAGGTTTTTTGAATAAGTAACAGGCGATTTATCATGTACCAATAGGTATCTGTCAGCATCAACAACACCAACAACATCCGATGTGTTGTTGGCAACATCAACATACGCAGTACCAAAGTTCAAATCTGAATAAGTAATAAACAAGGAACAAGAAACAAGTAACCAAATTCACATTTGCATAAGGAACAAGGAACAAGTAACCATCTTCACATTTGAATAAGGAATAAGGAATGAACTTCGCGAAGGTTGTCAGTCATCTGAAGGAATGAATTGTTGAGCCGATCTTTGAACTAATTATGAAACAAAATCAAAATCCAAACCAATGAGAAATTATTTCCTTTTCGGCTATTTAAGCAAAATATGTGGTAAAGCTCGATGCACACAATGAGCTACTTTCGAATGTACAAAAGTCTTTCAAATCGTGTACACTAAAAGTCGTAACAGCAAGTCATTAAATCAAATGGTTCAATGATAAAACAAACGTTTAACTGTTAACTTACCCACTAGGTTGTCAAACGTTTACGAGTTTTGCCCAAGATGTCCGCTGGTGACTGTATATCTTGTTTACCAGTATTACCGAAGATCTCCGCTAGTACATGTAACTGTATATCTGATTAACGAGTTTCCGAAGTTTTCCGCTGGTTACTGTATATATAAGTATAAATCTTGTTACGAGTTTTACCCATGTGTTTCGAGTGTACACTTACCGTACGGAACACTTATCAGTGCGTTCAGTAATAAAACGAATTATTTTTTCTCAAAAATATATCGTTTAGTGGGTTTAGTTCGCGATAGTTCGGCATTTTGTTAAACAACACCTATATTTCTCCTCTATTACAGTTACGCTGCTTAAATTATCCCTGTATGTTTCCGAAATTTGACCTATTTGATGTGTTATTTCAATTGTGAGAACTCATATTTATACTATAGAATCAACAACAATCATAACAACAATTCTTTAAAAAATACAAATTAACAGTAAAAGCATATATATAGTAGGCGACTAGGAATTCGGAGTTTTAGGCTCATTGACTAGAAACGTAGAAAACATGTGCCCATTATTGTCACGCTAGCAAATTACCCTCCTTTTTTCTAGACAGGAATCTAGAACTCTACATTCCTGCTCTAGAGCAATGTAAGGGGATATGTAAAGAATGACGTCAACTTGAAGTGCTTCTGACTTTATGCAGAGATTTGTGAAAGTATCGGTGTGCATTTTTATTTGTTTACCAAAAATGATTGTAGAACAATGAAATTGCAAACAACTCGCTGCTCTCTTGAAAACTGGGTTTAACATTACTTCTAGCGGTATCTTTATCAGCCAATCGGAAATAGGTGCTTAACCAATCGTGAACCCGTAGACAAGAAGGATACATGGTCAAAGGGAAGCAATTCGAATTTCTGATGAATTCATAAGACTGAAGTGGTCTCCATTGGACAATAATGATTTTGTTGAAAGTTGAATGTGTTTTCAATTAAGTTGAATACCCTCTAACTAATTTGTAAACAAAACATTGTTTGCTTTTAGCTTTATTGACAGCATAGGAGCCATTTTCAGAACAACATGTAGTTTCTTAAACTGAAAGAAAAGTTCACTGCGGGATCAAGGTGACCTTTGATTTGACGTCATAGCTAAAAATAAAGGAAGGATAACATGTGATTTTTTTGTCCTTTATTTGTAGTTTTGATAATGAAATTTAAGTCAATATAGGTTTCTGTGTTATTTCGGCTGTTCGGAGAGAGTCATAGCCCAAAACGCTATAATGGACGCCTATGGGAAATTAATTGCTTCCATCTGACCACATGACGTAAGTTATCGTTTCGGAACGTTCTCATTTTATCATTGTAAAGATGTCAACAACAATCGAATGAACTGAGTTGGTAGAATTTGTGGAATAGAAAAAGGAAATAAAGATATGAAGACGAAAGTTATAGCTATACGACTTCACTAGAAACTAGAACAACGTTCGGCTCTTTGTCAGCCGTAAAACGTGAGAGAAAATTTCATTCTTATTGGCTGCATGTTTATATTTTTTAGAAGGTTATCTGTGCCTTTCTATTCAACGTGTTTCTCGTCTGCAGTTTGACACCCCAATTAGAATTTGTTATCATCTCAATAAACGAAAATCCGGATTGTTTTGCATGGATTTCGTTTGCAGCCTGAGTGCAAATCGAATCCCATCAAGAAGTTCGATGTTTGGTAGTGCATCTGTTTTTAGTTTTATTTAATACATTATATATATTTAACTATCGATTTTCAGATACCTGACATTATACCTGTCATTCCACAACAGTAGAGAAGTTCGACATAGGATCAAAACTGAAAGGTATTTTATTCTACATTAAATTACAGACTGACTTATTATTATAATTATTATATCACCAAAATGAGGCACCCTATAGTATGCAACTTCACACCTGTGATAATATATTTTAAAAAGTAATACATATTTCACACATTAGACGGAAATTCAGCCATCTATTTTGAAGTGCAAAATATAATATAATTTAAACGAAACTTATCAAAATCCTGTTTATTAACCCTTTCCCACATACAAGTAGTAGTACACACAACACATCTGCAAAAAAGGAACTCTGCATATATCTAGGAGGAACTAGTCAAAAAGGAGATAGCTGTGTAAATGTACATCTTAAACAGTTTTGTTATTTGTTGTCATTGGAAGAATAGCCAAAATACCTGTATTTTTTATATACCAAAATGTTTAAATGCTTCTGTTTTTCTACTTTTCTATATGTTTCCATATATTGCCCCTGTTAAATATATATTATTTTTGATGTCGCCTATTTTCATACTGCAAAGTTCAGATATAATGACGTCACGAAAATTAGGATAACAATGAAGGCTTCTGAATAGTTGCACACATGGGTATTCAAGACTTTCTTTTTATGAATGATCAGTTTTCAAAGGAATTCTTTTTCGGCACTTAGGGGAAATAAATAAACCTTTCAGGTAAGACATGACATTTCGTAGCATTCACTTAGCCTTCTTGAATGCTTAGCCTCACGAACTTCGAATGCTCGAGGATATTGAAAATACATTGTTGTGTTGGAAAGTCGTTGTTTTAAGTTAGTTCAGGCTATGAAAGTTCAAGTATCACTCAAAGTTTGAATACAGAAGACTATATTTAAAACAAATGTGATGCTTAGTCGTCGTTAAGATTGAAAGTATTCATTTTAGGAAAAGGATACCGTCTGTGTTATGGGCGGCATGTAGATGACACGATATGAAACTTTTAGTTTTAAGAATTATTGTAATCACTTGCTGTACGTAAATGATATAAAGTTATATAACAAGAAGAAACATTTTCTGGATATCTAGATGTTCAGCATAATGATATTCTGTCGGAACTGATGTATGCATTGGTAGACGAGGCTGTTCGTGAACCCTTTCTCGTGGTAGAAAACAGACTGACGATATAACTTTAACATTTATCGCTAATCGTGAACGCATTTTATTATAAAACTACCTGTGGACGCATAAATATGCTTTCCAATGTATGACAGAACTCGCTTTAAATTGTGTTTAAACAAGGTAACGTATCAACTGATCACGAATGAAGAAATAGGTATATGTATGCTACATTTTCAACGAAGAAAGACAGTTCGTGAAGAAAGATCGAGCATGCATATTCCGTGTAATTTGTAATTTATTTAACGATATTCTTTTTGATTTGTATTTGCATAATTAAAATATGTTGAAATTTAATTAAAACAATAATAAGTTAATTTCTGCTTTTGGTTTGTGATTTGCATTGTTTTGAAATTGACGGCTATACTATCAACATATATATATTTTACAAAAGGAAGTTATGGCGATTACGTCATTTCTAAAAACAAGAGTACCGCAAACGATACATAATACGCCCGTCAGGAACTTCTTTGTAAGTTTCCTCTTTGTTTTGATATATTGTTTGTTTGTAAAAAGTTAATAAAGTCGTTCAGGAATAAGTTGTTAAAGAATAATAGGAAACTATGAAACATGCATAACTCATGCAGAAATTGACAAATATTCTATGTCCAAAAAGGGGCATAACTCATTCAAAAATTGAGGAAATGTAAACTTGATCTGTGACACATGATTACAAAGCCATATACAAAATTTCAGGTCAATAGCTCAAAGTATGTAGGAAAAAAGTGCGGAAAACCAATATTCTAAGTCCAAAAAGGGGCATAACTCGTTCAAAAATTGACGAAATTCGAGGAAATATGAAGTTGATCTGTGACATTTGATTACAAAGCCATATACATAATTATTCTAAGTCCAAAAAGGAGCATAACTCATTCGAAATCCCAGGAAATATGAACTTGATCTGTGACACATCACTACAAAGCCTTATACAAAATGTCAGCTCAAAAGCTCAAAGTATGTTTGAAAAAAGTGCGGAAAACCCGAACGGACTGAGGGACGGACGGACGGAGGGACGGACGGACGGAGGGACGGACGGAGGGACGGAGGGAGGGACATGACCATACCATAATACGTACCGTTTTTAAGAAACGGTCGTATAATAAATAATAAGTAGACATGTAAACAAAAAGTGTTATATAACCCATAATCTGCTCATTGCAAGATAATACACTATGAAGCGAGAATTATGCATGCTGTGCAATCACTTTTTGCGTTTGACTCCGCTTTCCATTTTTGAAAAAGTGTCTTTTTATTCTAGTGTCATTAAAAACAAGTCATATGCTGTTGGTCTACTGTTTTCAAATATCTTAAATGTGGTCCTATTAACATTTAGCTTGAGATTCCAAATGATGCAATACCGTTTCAAGTCTGTAAGGATTTATTGTAGGAATACTGGATTGGTAACGAATATAACAGCAGCATCAGCAAATAATAATATATCTGTAGGTGCTACCTATTCACGAAAAAAACGTAAACTGATTGTAACCAGTAATCAAAGAGCATACTTTGGCCATAAAAATGATTTTAAAAATAATTGACTAGACTATGATGATGTTCATGTCATGTTGTTTGCCTTGGATTTCGTATTGCTGTCCTCTTTTATTACGAACAAAAAATGATAAAGAATAGACTTTCAGAACATTAAGAAATGAATTTATCATAAACGAGGTTTGAACATGAGTGAAAAGATGACCCTTAATCGATCACCTGCATGATGGTGAAGAAGCTAATGTGGAACTGATATTTTAAGGAGAAATTTGTTCATATTAGCCATTTTTTCTGATGCCTGATGCTATCTTTTTCAACCAGTCAATATGGCTGGAAAAATTATAAAGGTGTCATATTTCTGCTTAACTCTTTTCCCAAAAGAGATGGTTTCTGACGCCTCTGCAGCAGGAGACTTAGGAAAAGATAGTCACCAAAGGAACAATTGCTCATTATGAGTCATTTATCCTTTTGCCAGAATGTCTTATCAATAATTATACTTTCATTTATAGATATTTTATCTTCTTGCCAAATGGTTTTCAATTGTTTTGCTTTAGTGTGTTTACTAATACGGGTAAACAAATCGGAGGCGTAGCCGGAGATTTGTTCCCATCCATAGGTAATGTGTATGCACTTTGCTATACCATCTACGCAAATTGTGCCAGAGAGGATTTTATTGGCAGTCACGATATTCGTTTTGATTGAATGAACAGTAAATATTAAAAACAATATATACTTATATAGGAAATAATTGAATATGATAATACGTACTCAATAAAGGAATGAAAACACATAATCTGATATGCGTGTTATTACACTTGTTGTCTACTTTTTAAATGAGTTCAAATACAACTAATACAGTTTTACTGACTAACCAGATGTAACAAATTCAAATTTCAAAAATGGTGACGTCATTGTATTATCATAACGTAAATGATGAATACCTACTCAATAGGAAAACGACATAAATGATAAGAAATGATATTTTGACTCGTCACAAATGTAGTTCCGTAAATTATGGAATTCTTTCATTGGAAGTACTTTATGAAGGGCAAGTCGATTATTTGTTGTACCTGTCATCATTATTTCAAGGATTTAAAATCTTGGCCAGTGGGTGGGCCTTTTTGTATTTGTTGCGTATGGGGATGGGGATCAAGATAGACCTGTATATACACAGTCTAATCAGATCTAACACTACACAACGTATACATCTTATAACAATGTTGTGTGAGTGAATCTAGTGCTCATGTATAGGAACTTGAGCCTTTCATGTTGATCCCACCCTTTATGCGGGAAACGACGTCGCTCCATTAGACGTCACGGGCGTCTGTATCACATTGCTTGTAAAGAATGGTACAGTCAAAATGTATGTTCTGACGTCGTATATGACGGACGGGAACACTATTTCGTACACAGTTCCGTTTATGTTTTAACTTTTCGTACAAATGTTAGTTAACACGAAACTAACACTGCACTTTTTGACCTTAAATATCTATTTTTAAAAAAGAATGATTGGTTGACGACAACAATTTTTAATCCGTGATTTTCGTCTGACCGACCACTTTTTATGCATACCAATAATGGCGACTCGCATGAATTTAGCCAATCTCCTTTGCAGAGAGCCGTTCTTTACATTCACTTACACCTCAGCGTGGGGCTCAATGTCGGGATCTTTGACGAAACTTAACAACCACAAACTTTACACATTAAATCATTTGTATTTAATAAACGAGTAACATTTTGCTAAAAGCACGTAACATTTTCATTCAAAACGGGAAACTGTGTTGTTTTTCATTCAATGCTATGACGAACTACATTGCATGGTATTTCACCTATACATTTCTACGTAAATGTAAACAAAAGAACGTAAACAATAGAGCGTAAACAATAGAGCGTAAAATGGAAGCTGTCATTGTCATCTTATGATGAAAATATTGTTTTAAGAGATACACAGGTAGAAGCATTATAATATGTGGCAAACAGGAAAGGAGATTTAATCGTTAGTTTACCAGTTGGATACGGGGAAAGTTATATTTTTCATCTTCTTCCACGACTATTGGGAGAAAGTAAGAAAACGCCAGTTATATTGGTCATTTCTTCACTCAACATTATCCAAGATGATCAACGTTTAACATTAACAAAACATAATAGTTCATGTTGATCACTAGACATTTGTGTTAATGTTGATGCCGATGGATTTTTTGGTGACAGTGATGAAAATACCACCGTTGTGCTCAGGTATTCGTGACAGTCCGATGCAAACTTTGAGCAAGTGAAACAGGGAAAGTATTCAATCATTCTATGCCATCCAGAATCAATACTCAACACCAGTAGAGGGAAAGAGCTGTTAAAAGGCGACCTCCAAGATCACGTTGTTGTAGTTGTAATTGACGAGTGTCATATCATCGACGAGAAAAGCTAAAATGTTACAAATGATGTATCTATTTGTTCAATCATTAACCATAGATAAGAGAGATAAGCAGCTCCCGTTGTACACCTTTTATCTGATAAATATCAAGCATCATCTCTAGTAGCATCCCTTTTAAAAGAGTATAATTATAATATGGTTGAATAGCATGTCAATAACATTGTTAGAAATTCTACATTGTAGCATATAAACATTCAAATTTGAAGTCAAATATTGCACATGTACAAAAATACATAGTTTGAAAGCTTAAATTACAACTAAAGCAACAGATGTAATTTGCATGACTGATTTAAAAAGAGACATATAAATGTATTCATATGTCTCTGGATTTAAACTCAGAGGAATTGTTATTTTTGGAGCTTTAACAATTTTGTCCTAAAATTAATATACTTATACTGATTTTATTCAAAAGGATAAAAGATTATCAAGAAGTGTTATGTTTTCAAATATTTTCATGTATTGTAATAGATCAATGTTTACATATCCAGAAAATATCTTTGCTAATGGAATAGGATAAAAGAAAATGAGTTCCATTAGCTACACATGTTTGCATGGGTGATACTTTAGTATACAATTTAGTTACTTATTGCTCTTATCTAGGTTGAACGGTCAACTCGACCTGTAACTAACTCGTCAATTGAGTACAATCGGCATCGGGTCAACATGGGTGGATAAGCTAGGCCTGTTGTGCAGGTAATATGATGATGTATGTAAAATGGCCGGTATTATCGGTGTCAGTTATTAAAAGAAAAACAATCTTGTGTGATTAAAGAAGTTTGGTGTAGATAGATTATTTGACTATATATCAAAAAACTGTGACAAAATGAAATAACCTTTTTTTATAATTATATGATTGGTGATAATTATAACTGCAATTTAAATTAGTCACAACAATCAGAGACATAAAATAAATATTTTAACTAAATATACAATTAACCTTACCTGCTTAACAACAACAACACACATGCAAATGACACTTATCTTAGCAGACAACTTTTAGAATGTCTAGACATTAATATGGTAAAACTTTAAAAATGAAAGTGTTATTACAGAAGGGAGAGGAGAAAACTGCACCATGTTTGGGCAATTTCTACATAATGACAATGTTTTAATAATATTTAAAACTCATATTTATGATAGTAATCCTTATGATTAAATGAATTGGAAGTGTATAAACCTTTTCATCCATACAACCTATATGCAGGTGACGAATTTGAAAAGATATTGTCGAAAACCTGGACAATCTATATAAATGAAGGTTCAATTACTGACAAAAATGGAAAACATTCTTGAAAAAGAAGAAATTACACATTGTTTTTAAAAGTCGTCTGATTAAAAGACGTCAGAAAGCAGATATATATGAGGGAAAGGGTTAAAAATACTAGTAACTGATATGAAATATGCTAACTGTTAACAAAACAAACTTTATTGTTTCATTTTAGGGGAGAAGAATTCATAACTGCTTTAAACATCTGAGGAATTTAAAAGCCTTTTTTCCTGATACACATTTCTTGGCACTGAGTGAAACATTTTAAACTGTTAAACAGGACAGGACTTAACAAACCAAGTTAGTTTATCTAGTCACAGTGTAAATAAAATCAGTCCAGACAAACCAAACATTTTCTTGGAAAAATATAAAACGAAAAGTACAGCAGATGTGGAGGAGGAGTATGAACAACTCACACATGCAATATCTGATCAACTTTATTATGAGAGAGAATGTTTCCCAGTTACACTATTAGTTATCCATGTATATTACATGAGTAAAACGCTCAAGCTGTTTAAGCCGAAATATTTTGAGGATTCTATTCATAGTGCAATTTTTTTCGGGGCAAGATCAATACATAGTTGACAAAACCGTGCATGAATTAAAAAGTGTAAACCCACACATCAGACTTGTGTTGACAACATCCATGTTAGGAATGGGATTCGATCCAGATAATGTGACAAACATTGTTCAAGCATGTCCTCCTAGAAATGTCTCGTAATATTTTCAGGAGATTGGTAGAGCAGGTCGTCGTGGCCAGTCATCAACTGCTACATTGTTCTATAGCTCCCAGAATATAGCAAGAAACCTTCCTGGTATAAATGCAGATATAATCGCATATTGTACAAATGAAACTTCTTGTATAGAAATCTTTGAACATAGTTAAGAAAATGACCGCCAAAGAACATTCCTGTGACGTTTGTTTTAATATTGTCTAGTGGATAAGCATTATATTTCAGTTGCAGCTTAAAGATAAATTTCTCCATTTCCGATTAAGACTTAAAAACATGTACAGGGTCACTGAATGAACAGTTCTGCTGAATTATCTTGAAATTAGACAATCACTTTCATAAGAATGTACATGTAGTTTTAAAATCTTGTAATTTCCCCCCCTTTTCTGAATCCGCCTGATTGCCGTGTTTAACAGCCAATCAATATGATTTCATCCAATGAACATTTCTACCAAATTATATGTGTATCAGACAAGTGAATTCAGAGGAAAATATTTGTATAAATTGGGCATATTTCACCCTTTCCCAGTCATAGATATTAAGATCTGAACTGACAAGCAAGTCGGGCTAGTAATTTACCGTCTTTTACTAACCCGAATGTAAATTTACTAGCCCGAATATGCATATACCTTAAAATCATTGGTATTAAGATGTATTAATTTGTTCATTGTACTTATAATACAAAAGTTAAAACACTCGGTTTACAACCCCCATCCTTCCCAATGTGGTTGAGTTTTTGAAAAACAATTGACTTTTTCAATATTCATTACCCCATTAATATAATTTCGATTGAGTATTTCAATATAATTTACCTTTGTGTTGTCATTAATCAACCTGGTTTAATAAGTATTAGCCCTTATGCTATGACAACGTTTATGATTGGAATTATAACCCATTGGAAACTGAGACATGATCATGAGCATTATATTATCACAAAACAAGTGAAACCCATTTTCTTTTTATTTTATTTAATTAAGGTTCACTCGTCAGGTTATTTGGATTGATCCGAAAACTAAGTTTAAGGAAGTCCATTTCACTTTAGATGTCAAAGAATGGTGATTATATAAACACATATGTCATTTAGGAACTTGAAGAAAGAGGGTGGCATTTTCTTTGATCTCTTCCAGTGGAATGTGACTTAGGTCTTTTATGGTGCATGTTTTAATTTGTATGGCTCTATATTTTTTCTTTGGGACAACATTAGTTCATTTTGGAGTAATTGTGGATTTAAAAAGAGGTTTGTTTATATATTTCCCTCCCCCCATTCAGTTTTGTTACACATTGATTTAGAATTGAGTGTCTTTCCTGTCCATTTTGGATATATGGTTCCAGTTTTCGAACGTAAAAAGGCCCAATAGGAAAGATTTTCCCAAAGCAAGTCGGGCTAGTTTCTTCGAATTTTTGACTAGCCCAACAGAAAATCCACTAGTTTATTTGCTGTCGTACTAAATGTCGTCTGCTGCAGAAGCTTAAAAGGGGTCTGGGGGTAAGGGTTAATATCCCGTGTTTATTTTTTCTAAATATTCCATAAAAAAATAGAAAACATTGAGGCACAATGACATATTACTCTCTATGAGCAATGCCTCCTTTTGTCACGGTGTTTTCAAAAGCTGTCTGCTGCAAATGCATCTGCAAGTGGTAAACAATGCTATTTAAATGTCACAAATAAATCTTTTTTAGGGAAGAAATTGATGAATTTCTTTTACAAGAGGGAACAAAGGGTTACAATTTACAAAGGGTAATTTGTTTCAGTGTATACAAACTTGTGTAAATTGGCTTTGTGACATCTTTATAATTATGTCTCCCCTTCTCCGAAAGGGGGGACATGCTGTATTTGTAGTTATTACGATTCTCCAACAGAGTTGGGAATCGTATTGTTTTTCTATTGTTTGTTATTATTACGATTCCCCGATTCCCCAACAGAGTTGGGAATCGTATTGTTTTTCTATTGTTCTTTATTATTATTATTCTTTATTCTCCTATCCAAAAATTTTGCCAAATTTTGTCCAGAGCAATACTCATAAACTACTTGATGGAATTGATCGAAACTTGCAACATAGATAGATGGCAATGTGAACTTGTGTAGTTTTCAAGAATGATAACTCTGAGCCACTTTTTTGCAAAGTTATCTCCCCTTTTTCAATATTTTAATCAATTTTTGTCAGAGCGATATCTTGTGAACGAATGGTCAGATATTATTGAAACTTGGAACATAGATAGATGGCACTGTGCAGTTGTACAACATGCAATAATTATAACTCTGGGCCACTTTTTTGCAAAGTAATCTCCCCTTTTTCATTTTTTTAATAATTGGGTGATTTGAACTTGTATAACTCGATAACGAAAAGAGATAGAGACTTGAAACTTAGTACAAATGTTCCCAATCAAGTGACCTACTTTCTCATGTGTATTTGAGCTTGACCGAATACTCGTTTCTGATTGGTCGATTTTTCGGACTTGTATAACTCGAAAATGACTAGTGATAGAGACTGGAAACTTAGTACATGTGATTCTAATCAAGTAGTACTACTTTCTCAAGTGTATTAGCGCATGACCGAATACTCGTTTCTGATTGGTCGATTTTTCTGACTTGTATAACTCAAAAACGACAAGTGATAGAGACTTGAAACTTAGTACATGTGTTTGTTATCAAGTAGTTCTACTTTTGCATGTGTATTAGCGCATGACCGAATACTCGTTTCTGATTGGTCGATTTTTCGGACTTGTATAACTCAAAAACGACAAATGATAGAGACTTGAAACTTAGTACATGTGTTTCTTATCAAGTAGTACTATTTTGGCATGTGTATTAGCGCATGACCGAATACTCGTTTCTGATTGGTCGATTTTTCGGACTTGTATAACTCAAAAACGACAAGTGATAGAGACTTGAAACTTAGTACATGTGTCCCTAATCAAGTAGTAGTACTTTTGCAAGTGTATTAGCGCATTACCGAATACTCTGGGCCATTGTGTTATCTGCCCTTGTTCAATAAAATGACAAGGGAATCGTTCGTAACTGTTGCTACAGTTACAATCTCTAGTTATTATTCTCTTTCTTCTATCCAAATTTTTGTCCAGAGCAATACTCATAAACTACTTGATTGAATTGATTGAAACTTCCAACATAGATAGATGGCAATGTGAACTTGTGTAGTTTTCAAGAATGATAACTCTGAGCCACTGTTTTGCAAAGTTATCTCCCCTTTTTCAATATTTTAATAAATTTTTGTCAGAGCGATATCTTGTGAACGAATGATCAGATATTATTGAAACTTGGAACATAGATAGGTGGCACTTTGCAGTTGTACAACATGCAAGAATTATAACTCTGGGCCACTTTTTTGCAAAGTAATCTCCCCTTTTTCATTTTTTTAATAATTGGGTGATTTGAACTTGTATAACTCGATAACGAAAAGAGATAGAGACTTGAAACTTAGTACAAATGTTCCCAATCAAGTGACCTACTTTCTCATGTGTATTTGAGCTTGACCGAATACTCGTTTCTGATTGGTCGATTTTTCGGACTTGTATAACTCGAAAATGACTAGTGATAGAGACTTGAAACTTAGTACATGTGATTCTAATCAAGTAGTACTACTTTCTCAAGTGTATTAGCGCATGACCGAATACTCGTTTCTGATTGGTCGATTTTTCTGACTTGTATAACTAAAAAACGACAAGTGATAGAGACTTGAAACTTAGTACATGTGTTTGTTATCAAGTAGTTCTACTTTTGCATGTGTATTAGCGCATGACCGAATACTCGTTTCTGATTGGTCGATTTTTCGGACTTGTATAACTCAAAAACGACAAATGATAGAGACTTGAAACTTAGTACATGTGTTTCTTATCAAGTAGTACTATTTTGGCATGTGTATTAGCGCATGACCGAATACTCGTTTCTGATTGGTCGATTTTTCGGACTTGTATAACTCAAAAACGACAAGTGATAGAGACTTGAAACTTAGTACATGTGTCCCTAATCAAGTAGTAGTACTTTTGCAAGTGTATTAGCGCATTACCGAATACTCTGGGCCATTGTGTTATCTGCCCTTGTTCAATAAAATGGCAAGGGAATCGTTCGTAACTGTTGCTACAGTTACAATCTCTAGTTATTATTCTCTTTCTTCTATCCAAATTTTTGTCCAGAGCAATACTCATAAACTACTTGATTGAATTGATTGAAACTTCCAACATAGATAGATGGCAATGTGAACTTGTGTAGTTTTCAAGAATGATAACTCTGAGCCACTGTTTTGCAAAGTTATCTCCCCTTTTTCAATATTTTAATAAATTTTTGTCAGAGCGATATCTTGTGAACGAATGATCAGATATTATTGAAACTTGGAACATAGATAGGTGGCACTTTGCAGTTGTACAACATGCAAGAATTATAACTATGGGCCACTTTCTTGCAAAGTTATCTCCCCTTTTTCATTTTTTTAATAATTGGGTGATTTGAACTTGTATAACTCGATAACGAAAAGAGATAGAGACTTGAAACTTAGTACAAATGTTCCCAATCAAGTGACCTACTTTCTCATGTGTATTTGAGCTTGACCGAATACTCGTTTCTGATTGGTCGATTTTTCGGACTTGTATAACTCGAAAATGACTAGTGATAGAGACTTGAAACTTAGTACATGTGATTCTAATCAAGTAGTACTACTTTCTCAAGTGTATTAGCGCATGACCGAATACTCGTTTCTGATTGGTCGACTTTTCTGACTTGTATAACTCAAAAACGACAAGTGATAGAGACTTGAAACTTAGTACATGTGTTTCTTATCAAGTAGTTCTACTTTTGCATGTGTATTAGCGCATGACCGAATACTCGTTTCTGATTGGTCGATATTTCGGACTTGTATAACTCAAAAACGACAAGTGATAGAGACTTGAAACTTAGTACATGTGTTTCTTATCAAGTAGTACTACTTTTGCATGTGTATTAGCGCATGACCGAATACTCGTTTCTGATTGGTCGATTTTTCGGACTTGTATAACTCAAAAACGACAAGTGATAGAGACTTGAAACTAAGTACATGTGTCCCTAATCAAGTAGTAGTACTTTCGCAAGTGTATTAGCGCATTACCGAATACTCTGGGCCATTGAGTTATCTGCCCTTGTTCTATAAAATGGCAAGGGAATCGTTCGTAACTGTTGCTACAGTTACAATCTCTAGTTATTCTTCTTATTATTATTATTATATTAGTATTGTTTTTCTATTGTTTTTTATTACGATTCCCCAACAGAGTTGGGAATCGTATTGTTTTTCTATTGTTTTTTCTTTTTATTATATCCCCAACAACAAAGTTGGGGGATATATTGTTTTTGCACCGTTTCTTATTATTATTATATCCCCAACAACAAAGTTGGGGGATATATTGCTTTTGCACCGTTTCTTATTATTACGATTCCCCAACAGAGTTGGGAATCGTATTGTTTTTCTACTGTTTTTTCTTATTATTGCATAAAATCTATGTTTTACGCCCGCTTAAGGGATACAGAAACATTGCAAAAACCGGGCGTAAACGGCGAGAAAACGTGTATAAACAAAGCGATTCTCGCGCGTACGTGCCGTTTCAGACCGGTTAGATGTTTTACATATGCATTACCCGGGCACCGTTAGTAAACAAAGCATAGACGCTGCATCTCCCGGCTACTGGCCGAAAGTCGTCGATTTATGTCAGGTATTGTATAAACATGATGGTATTAATCACAGTGTGATAGAAATAGTGAAAGATTGACCAGTTCCGAAGTATCTCTTAAGCTCGATAAAGTGGGTTTAATAATAGGAATTTTAAAAACACTGCGACCGAATACTAAGAAGATGACGTCACGTTAGCGGTTTGACGTCATAACGCTAGTCATTTGGCGCCAAAACCCATAAATTTCATCTAGGCATATTCTAAACGGCATAAAACAAATGTAAATCGAACATCTGAACGTTACAGCGGACTATATATTGAATGTTTGCTCTTATTTTATGCAATAATAGCGAAAATACACATTTTCTCGGGCGTGAACATCTGCGGACGCCCTTCAAATGTGTTTATACCCTCGTGCTTCGCACTCGGGCATAAACAAATTTTGCGTGCGTCCGCAGATGTTCACGCCCTCGAAAATGTGTATTATCCCTATATTATTATTGTTTATTCTCTTTCTTCTATCCAAATTTTTGTCCAGAGCAATACTCATAAACTACTTGATGGAATTGATTGAAACTTCCAACATAGATAGATGGCAATGTGAACTTGTGCATGAGGCAAAATGTTTGCTCTTATTTTATGCAATAATAGCGAAAATACACATTTTCTCGGGCGTGAACATCTGCGGACGCCCTTCAAATGTGTTTATACCCTCGTGCTTCGCACTCGGGCATAAACAAATTTTGCGTGCGTCCGCAGATGTTCACGCCCTCGAAAATGTGTATTATCCCTATATTATTATTGTTTATTCTCTTTCTTCTATCCAAATTTTTGTCCAGAGCAATACTCATAAACTACTTGATGGAATTGATTGAAACTTCCAACATAGATAGATGGCAATGTGAACTTGTGCATGAGGCAAAAATGATAACTCTGAGCCCCTTTTTTGCAAAGTTATCTCCCTTTTTTCAATATTTTAATCAATTTTTGTCCGAGCGATATCTTGTGAACGCATGGTCAGATAATATTGAAACTTGGAACATAGATAGATGGCACTGTGCAGTTGTACAACATGCAAGAATTATAACTCTGGGTTGCAAAGTTATCTCCCCTTTTTCAATATTTTAATAATTGGGTGATTTGAACTTGTATAACTCGATAACAAAAAGTGATACAGACTTGAAATTTAGTGCAAGTGTTCCCAATCAAGTGATACTACTTTCTCATGTGTATTTCCGCATGACCGAATACTCGCTTCTGATTGGTCGATTTTTCGGACTTGTATAACTCAAAAACGACAAGTGATAGAGACTTGAAACTTAGTACATGTGTTTCTAATCAAGTATTACTACTTTCTCAAGTGTATTAGCGCATGACCGAATACTCGTTTCTGTTATCTGCCCTTGTTAAATGAAATGGCAAGGGAATCGTTCGTAACTGTTGCTACAGTTACAATCTCTAGTTATTATTATTTTTCTTCTTCTTTACCTCCAATTTGTCCGGAGTTTTTCTAGGAGATGTATGGCGGGATCTTTATGAAAATTGGCACAAACATAGGTTTCGGCCTGAAGTTGCGCAGGTGCGTTTTAGAATTTTCAAGATGGCCGCCATTTTCGAACGGGAAGCCGTCAAAAATCAAAAAAATTCAGTCCGTCATTTGTCCGGCCTAGTTCTCCTACAATGTATAACATATTGATGCCAAACTTAGTAGAAAGAATCGACACCACATGATATTGTGTGTGCTAAAACAGGAGGTAACTCCGTTCCTTTTTACCAGAGTTATGCCCATTTTTAGACAACCGCCATCAAACATCAAATAATTTCCGTCCGTATTGTCCGGCCTACTTCTCCTACACCGTATAAGATATTGATGCCAAACTTAGTAGAAATAATCAGCAGCACATGATATTGTGTGCGCCCCAAAAACAGGTAACTCCGTTCGTATTTCCCGGAGTTATGCCCCTTTTTATACTTAAAAAATCTTCGAAACCTCAACAAACCTTAAAATGCTCCGATTTCTATGAAATTTGGTTTTCAAGTAGATATAGGTGTGCCGACTTCATTTCCGGTATCCAACTTTTATCCCGCGGCGGCCATTTTTTATTCAAAATGGCAGCCCAAACCTAAAAATGCTTTGATTTCGATGAAATTTGGTTTTCAAGTACATATAGGTGTGGCGAGTTCATTCCCGCTATCCAAATTTTATCCCGCGGTGGCCATTTTAAATTCAAAATGGCCGCCTAAAACTAAAAATGCACCGATTTCTATGAAATTTGGTTTTCAAGTACATATAGATGTGGTGAGATCATTTCCGGTATCGAAATTTTATCCCGAGGCTGCCATTTTTTATTCAAAATGGCCGCCTAAAACTAAAAATTCTCCAATTTCGATGTAATTTGGTTTTCAGGTAGATATGGGTGTGTTGAGTTCATTCGGGTTTCAAAATGTTATCACGCGGCAGCCATTTTAGATTCAAAATGGCCGCCTTCAACTAAAAATCGTCCGATTTTGATGAAATTTGGTTTTCAAGTAGATATAGGTGTGGCGAGTTCATTTCCGATATAGAATTTTATCCCGCGGTGTCGATTTTATATTCAAAATGGCTGCCTTATACTAAAAATGTTCAGATTTTGATGATATTTGGTTTTCAAGTAGATATAGGTCTGGCGAGTTCATTTCCGGCATCCAAATTTTATCCCCCGGGGGCCATTTTTTATTAAAAATGGCCGCTAAAACTTAAAAATTCTCAAATTTCAATGATTTATGTTTTCAAGTAAATGTAAATTTGATTCTGCTATGGCCATTTTTTATTCAAAATGGCCACCAAAACCTTAAACCTTAAAATGCTTCGATTTTGATGAAATTTGGTTTTCAATTACATATATCTGTGGCGAGTTCACTCGCGGTATTCACATTTTATCACGCGGCGCACATTTGTTATTCAAAATGGCCGCCTAAAACTAAAAATGCACCGATTTCTATGAAATTTGGTTTTCAAGTAAATATAGGTGTGGTGAGATCATTACCGGTATCGAAATTTTATCCCGAGGCTGCCATTTTTTATTCAAAATGGCCGCTAAAACTTAAAAATTCTCAAATTTCAATGAAATTTATGTTTTCAAGTAAATATAAATTTTATTCCGCTATGGCCATTTTTTATTCAAAATGGCCGCCAAAACCTAAAACCTTAAAATACTCCGATTTTGATGAAATTTGGTTTTCAAGTACATATATCTGTGGGGAGTTCACTCGCGGTATTCACATTTTATCACGCGGCGCCCATTTGTTATTCAAAATGGCCGCCTAAAACTAAAAATGCACTGATTTCTATGAAATTTGGTTTTCAAGTACATATAGGTGTGGTGAGATCATTACCGGTATCTAAATTTTATCCCGAGGCTGTCATTTTTTATTCAAAATGGCCGCCTAAAACTAAAAATTCTCCAATTTCGATGTAATTTGGTTTTCAGGTAGATATGTGTGTGTCGAGTTCATTCGGGTTTCAAAATGTTATCTCGCGGCAGCCATTTTAGATTCAAAATGGCCGCCTTCAACTAAAAATCCTCCGATTTTTATGAAATTTGGTTGTCAACTACATATAGGTGTGGCGAGTTCATTTCCGATATCGAATTTTTATCCCACGGTGTCGATTTTATATTCAAAATGGCCGCCTTATACTAAAAATGTTCAGATTTTGATGATATTTGGTTTTCAAGTAGATATAGGTCTGGCGAGTTCATTTCCGGCATCCAACTTTTATCCCCCGGGGACCATTTTTTATTAAAAATGGCAGCCAAAACCTTAAAAATTCTCAAATTTCAATGATTTATTTTTTCAAGTAAATGTAAATTTTATTCCGCTATGGCCATTTTTTATTCAAAATGGCCGCCAAAACCTAAAACCTTAAAATGCTCCGATTTTGATGAAATTTGGTTTTCAAGTACATATATCTGTGGCGAGTTCACTCGCGGTATCACATTTTATCACGCGGCGCCAATTGGTTATTCAAAATGGCCGCCTAAAACTAAAAATGAACCGATTTCTATGAAATTGGGTTTTCAAGTACATATAAGTGTGGTGAGTTCATTCCCGGTATCGAAATTTTATTCCGAGACGGCCATTTTAAATTCAAAATGGCTGCCTAAAACTAAAAATGCTCCGATTTTGATGAAATTTGGTTTTCAAGTTGATATGGGTGTGGCGAGTTCATTTCCGGTATCAAATTTTTATCCCGTGGCGGCTATATTTTATTTAAAATGGCCGCCGGAACATAAAAATGCTCCGATTTTGATGAAACTTTGTTTTCAATTAAATATAAGTGTGGCGAGTTCATTTACGGTATCAAAAATGTTATCCCGCGGCGGCCATATTTTATTCAAAATGGCTGCCGAAACCTAAAAATGCCTCGATTTCGATGAAATTTAGTTTTCCGCAATAGGAAATTTTATCCAGCGGCGGCCATTTTTTATTCAAAATGGCCGCCAAAACAAAAAAATACACTGATTTCGATGAAATTTGGTTTTCAAGCAAATATAAATTTAATGCCGCGGTTGCCATTTTAGATTTAAAATAGCTGCCAAAACCTAAAAATGCTCCAATTTTGATGAAATATGGTTTTCAAGTAGATATAGGTGTGGCGAGTTCAGTTCCGGTATCGAAATGTTATCCTGTGGTGGCAATTTGCCGGTTGGGGATATATATGTGACTTGCTTGCAATCACAATCAGCACTTGTTATTATTATTGTTTATTCTCTTTCTTCTATCCAAATTTTTGTCCAGAGCAATACTCATTAACTACTTGATGGAATTGATTGAAACTTGCAACATATATAGATGGCAATGTGAAGTTGTGCAAGAGGCAAAAATAATAACTCTGAGCCCCTTTTTTGCAAAGTTATCTCCCCTTTTTCAATATTTAAATCAAGTTTTGTCCGAGCGATATCTTGTGAACGAATGGTCAGATAATATTGAAACTTGGAACATAGATAGATGGCAATGTTAAGGTGTGCAAGATTGAAGAATGATAACTCTGAGCCACTGTTTTGCAAAGTTATCTCCCCTTTTTCATTATTTTAATAATTTGGTGATTAAAGCTTGTATAACTCGATAACGAAAAGTGATAGAGACTTGAAACTTAGTACAAGTGTTCCCAATTAAGTGACCCACTTTCTCATGTGTATTTGAGCATGACCGAATACTCGCTTCTGATTGGTCGATTTTTCGGACTTGTATAACTCAAAAACGACAAGTGATAGAGACTTGAAACTTAGTATATGTGTTTCTAATCAAGTAGTACTACTTTCTCAAGTGTATTAGCGCATGACCGAATACTCGTTTCTGATTGGTCGATTTTTCTGACTTGTATAACTAAAGAATGACTAGTGATAGAGACTTGAAACTTAGTACATGTGATTCTAATCAAGTAGTACTACTTTCTCAAGTGTATAAGCGCATGACCGAATACTTGTTTCTGATTGGTCGATTTTTCTGACTTGTATAACTCAAAAACGACAAGTGATAGAGACTTGAAACTTAGTACATGTATTTCTAATCAAGTGGTACTACCTTCTCAAGTGTATTAGCGCATGACCGAATACTCGTTTCTGATTGGTCGATTTTTCGGAATTGTATAACTCAAAAACGACAAGTGATAGAGACTTGAAACTTAGTACATGTGTTCCTAATCAAGTGGTACAACTTTTGCTAGTGTATTAGCGCATGACCGAATACTCGTTTCTGTTATCTCCCCTTGTTAAATAAAATGGCAAGGGAATCGTTCGTAACTGTTGCTACAGTTACAATCTCTAGTTACGATTCCCCAACAGAGTTGGGAATCGTATTGTTTTTCTATTGTTTTTTATTATTATTATTCTTTATTCTCCTATCCAAAAATTTTGCCAAATTTTGTCCAGAGCAATACTCATAAACTACTTGATGGAATTGATCGAAACTTGCAACATAGATAGATGGCAATGTGAACTTGTGTAGTTTTCAAGAATGATAACTCTGAGCCACTTTTTTGCAAAGTTATCTCCCCTTTTTCAATATTTTAATCAATTTTTGTCAGAGCGATATCTTGTGAACGAATGGTCAGATATTATTGAAACTTGGAACATAGATAGATGGCACTGTGCAGTTGTACAACATGCAAGAATTATAACTCTGGGCCACTTTTTTGCAAAGTTATCTCCCCTTTTTCATTTTTTTAATAATTGGGTGATTTGAACTTGTATAACTCGATAACGAAAAGAGATAGAGACTTGAAACTTAGTACAAATGTTCCCAATCAAGTGACCTACTTTCTCATGTGTATTTGAGCTTGACCGAATACTCGTTTCTGATTGGTCGATTTTTCGGACTTGTATAACTCAAAAACGACAAATGATAGAGACTTGAAACTTAGTACATGTGTCCCTAATCAAGTAGTAGTACTTTCGCAAGTGTATTAGCGCATTACCGAATACTCTGGGCCATTGTGTTATCTGCCCTTGTTCAATAAAATGGCAAGGGAATCGTTCGTAACTGTTGCTACAGTTACAATCTCTAGTTCTTATTATTCTTATTATTCTTTATTATTTTCTTTCTCCTATCCAAATTTTTGTCCAGAGCAATACTCATCAACTACTTGATGGAATTGATTGAAACTTGCAACATAGATAGATGGCAATGTGAAGTTGTGCGGTTTTCAAGAATAATAACTCTGAGCCACTTTTTTGCAAAGTTATCTCCCCTTTTTCAATATTTTAATCAATTTTTGTCCGAGCGATATCTTGTGAACGAATGGTCAGATAATATTGAAACTTGGAACATAGATAGATGGCACTGTGCAGTTGTACAACATGCAAGAATTATAACTATTGGCCACTTTTTTACAAAGTTATCTCCCTTTTCTCAATATTTTAATAATTGGGTGATTTGAACTTGTATAACTCGATAACGAAAAGTGATAGAGACTTCAAATTTAGTACAAATGTTCCCAATCAAGTGATACTACTTTCTCATGTGTATTTGCGCATGACCGAATACTCACTTCTGATTGGTCGATTTTTCGGACTTGTATAACTCAAAAACGACTAATGATAGAGACTTGAAACTTAGTACATGTGTTTCTAATCAAGTAGTACTACTTTCTCAAGTGAATTAGCGCATGACAGAATACTCGTTTCTGATTGGTTGATTTTTCGGACTTGTATAACTCAAAAACGACAAGTGATAGAGACTTGAAACTTAGTACAAGTGTTCCCAATCAAGTGATACTACTTTCTCATGTGTATTTGCGCATGACCGAATACTCGCTTCTGATTGGTCGATTTTTCGGACTTGTATAACTCGATAACGAAAAGTGATACAGACTTGAAACTTAGTACATGTGTTTCTAATCAAGTGGTACTACTTTTGCAAGTGTATTAGCGCATGACCGAATACTCGTTTCTGATTTTTTCAATTTTTCGGACTTGTATAACTCAAAAACGACAAGTGATAGAGACTTGAAACTTAGTACATGTGTTTCTAATCAAGTAGTTCTACTTTCTCAAGTGTATTAGCGCATGACCAAATACGCGTTTCTGATTGGTCGATTTTTCGGAATTGTATAACTCAAAAACGACAAGTGATAGTGACTTGAAACTTAGTACATGTGTTCCTAATCAAGTGGTAATACTTTCGCAAGTGTATTAGCGCATGACGGAATACTCGTTTCTGTTATCTCCCATTGTTAAATAAAATGGCAAGGGAATCGTTCGTAACTGTTGCTACAGTTACAATCTCTAGTTATTATTATTTTCTTTCTCCTATCCAATTTTTTGTCCAGAGCAATACTCATAAACTACTGAATGGAATTGATTGAAACTTGCACCATAGATAGATGGCAATGTGAACTTGTGTAGTTTGCAAGAATGATAACTCTGAAGTACTTTTTTGCAAAGTTATCTCCCCTTTTTCAATATTTTAATCAATTTTTGTACGAGCGAGATATTGTGAACTCATGGTCAGATAATATTGAAACTTGGAACATAGATAGATGGCACTGTGCAGTTGTACAACATGCAAGAATTATAACTCTGGGCCACTTTTTTGCAAAGTTATCTCCCCTTTTTCAATATTTTAATAATTGGGTGATTTGAACTTGTATAACTCGATAACGAAAAGTGATAGAGACTTGAAATTTAGTGCAAGTGTTCCCAATCAAGTGATACTACTTTCTCATGTGTATTTGCGCATGACCGAATACTCGCTTCTGATTGGTCGATTTGTCGGACTTGTATAACTCAAAAACGACTAGTGATAGAGACTTGAAACTTAGTATATGCGTTTCTAATCAAGTAGTACTACTTTCTCAAATGAATTAGCGCATGACCGAATACTCGTTTCTGATTGGTTGATTTTTCGGACATGTATAACTCAAAAACGACAAGTGATAGAGACTTGAAACTTAGTAAAAGTGTTCCCAATCAAGTGATACTACTTTTTCATGGGTATTTGCGCATGACCGATTACTCACTTCTGATTGGTCGATTTTTCGGACTTGTATAACTCAAAAACGACAAGGGATAGTGACTTGAAACTTAGTTCATGTGTTCCTAATCAAGTTGTTCTACTTTCTCAAGTGTATTAACTCATGACCGAATACTCGCTTCTGATTGGTCGATTTTTCGGAATTGTATAACTCAAAAACGACAAGTGATAGAGACTTGAAACTTAGTACATGTGTTCCTAATCAAGTAGTACTACTTTCGCAAGTGTATTAGCGCTGGACCAAATACTCGTTTCTGTTATCTCCCATTGTTAAATAAAATGGCAAGGGAATCGTTCGTAACTGTTGCTACAGTTACAATCTCTAGTTCTTATTCTTATTCTTATTCTTCTTCTTCTTCTTAACTTTTTTTTGTCCAGAGCAGAACTCGGATACTACTTGAAGGAATTGATTGAAACTTGGAACATAGATAGATGGCAATGTGAAGTTGTGCACCTTGCAAGAATTATAAATCTGGGCCACTTTGTTGCAAAGTTATCTGCCCTTGTTCAATATTTTAATAGTGTTAACTTTGTCCAGAGCAGAACTCAGAAACTACTTGAAGGAATTTATTGAAACTTGGAACATAGATAGATGGCAATGTGAAGTTGTGCACCTTGCAATAAATATGAGTTATCTCTCCCTTGTTCAATATTTTAATAGTGTAAACTTTGTCCAGAGCAGAACTCAGAAACTACTTTAAGGAATTTATTGAAACTTGGTACATAGATAGATGGCAATGTGAAGTTGTGCACCTTGTAATAATTATGAGTTATCTCCCCCTTGTTCAATATTTTAATAGTGTAAACTTTGTCCAGAGCAGAACTCAGAAATTACTTGAAGGAATTTATTGAAACTTGGAATATAGATAGATGGCAATGTGAAGTTGTGCACCTTGCAAGAATTATAACTTTGGGCTACTTCGTTGCAAAGTTATCTCCTCTTGTTCAATATTTTAATAGTCATTGACAAACTGCAATGGGGAGACATATGTTTTTTCATAAAAACAACCTTTCTAGTTTAGTACACTTTAATATGCTATTTACACATTCAAAGACTTGTAATTATATTTGGTTACCTAGAATAAGTGGAATTTATTTTACTTATTTGACTTTTGCTTATGTTTGCATTCGTAATTCATTCTAGAATTGTTTGCACTATTTTTGTTGGTGTACTAAATTCGTAGAAATTGTGTTCTCGGTCATTTACACCAAGAGACTTTAATACTTCAAATGAAACTATGGTAGCATTGCTATTGAAATTCAACCCGAAAATGTTATTTACCTTTAATGCGAAGGGGTGAAAAGGTGAGAATACAGTCAGATTATTTTCCCTATTCAATGTTTACATTATTTACCTATCCGGCTATCCATTCCTCGTTCAATTAAATTGTACATGGATTCATTACTTTTTTGAACAAACATTCAACTATATCAAATAATTTCATTAATCATTTGTTTGTTCAAACATGCAATCATATATTCATTCTATGTTTTTTCCGATAATAAAATAAAAAATAAATACTTTTTGTTTGTTTTTCCGACAAAAACAACCGCTTTTAAATAAATGCTTTTATTACTCAAAAGGAAATGACTGATTAATAATTCAAATTTAAATATTCTATCTTGACATGGAAGTAATTCATGAAAGGGGTAGTCAATTCGTAGCAATTATTCTTCTTGATTCAATACCATAAATATAAACAAAATATTAACTCATTGTGCTCACGTGAGCTACAAACAACACATTTATCAAACTTACCTTACTTGTAAGCCTACGATTCTTAAAGCAAGGACACAACAATTTCACATATATACTCCTGGACTGCACAAATAGTACGACCGAACATTTGAATATATAATAACCGGTTACGGAGCGCCTACCCATTGAAATTGAGTACCTACGGTAAATCCGTATCTACGAAAGAAGGTTAACCAGTTGATAACTTCGAGTTTATTCCGAATTTGAAGACTGGTTCACACTGCTTACTTCTCGTTTTCACAGAGTTCATCACGATCAGTTAGGCGAAACTTCGAAATTTGGACAGGCTGTATTACGAGTAGAAAAATAAATATGGAGCGATCGAACGATCGGTACGAATCATCAGTATCCAAGGTTATAGTGTAATATATTGTATTGCATGTGGGTAAGGATTAAAGGTTCAAATTCCCATGTACATGTCTAACATTGAATCCCATGTCTTATGTATACACCAATAACGGAAGGTCCATAAACACCTTGAAATCTATCTAGTTTAAATGTGAGTTAAGTCAAAACTTACTTTAACCCTTTCCCACATACAGACGCTTTTTGACGCCTCTGCATTAGATGACTTTTTAAATCGTTTTTGAAAAAACGTCTAAAGCGACCTGGTCCCAGGTAGAGACAGGTTCATAAATGATTTGTCTCGTGATCCACCACATGAATATTTGCCAACCGACAAATGCGCCGGCGTTTTTAAGCTTAATGTTCATTATATTTGGAAATTTGCAGTTGTCCTTACCGCCATGCGCTGACGTCACAATAATCACGTTCCGTAGCAAATATTTAACGCGAAATGACGCGCTTTTTTAGAATATTGTACCTGGGCAATGTTTGTTGGGGTTGGCATTTAATCATTTTTCTTCCAAAAATAATATTATTCATAACAAATACTGTATTTATTTGTACGTTTTCGAAAGAAGTATAAACAACAATTTTTAAACCGTGTTTTAAATCGTTGTTTGATTAATCTACTGCGGAATGTTGCAACTTGTGACGTCAGCGCATGGCGGTAAGGACAACTGAAAATTTCCAAATATAATGAACATTAAGCTTAAAAAGGCCGGCGCATTTGTCGGTTGGCAAATATTGATGTGGTGGATTATAAGAAAAATCATTTATGAACCTGTCTCTACCTGGAACCAGGTCGTTTTAGACGTTTTTCTGCGGAAATTATAGCCCGAATCGAGCGAGGTGGTAAAACACCGTTGCACACCTTGTCATTATTATTACACTATATGGACGTATAGAGGGGCTATTTATAGTAACACGTGTGGGATTCCCCAAATTACCATTACGATCATTTTTATCAAAGCGTATAGACAATATAGAGAGACTTTTTGAATATTTTAACGTGGTATTGTGTGATTTTTCGCATTTTTTGCTGTAATAGAAATTCGGACGCCTGTGGACAGACGACAGACAGAGAGCTATCATAGATAACCTTGAGCTTTCGGCCCTCGAAATTCTGCCCTCGAAATTCCATGATAAAATGGAATCACTACACTTTCCTTCAGTTCCCTATGCTGTAGTGCTCGTTTGTGTGGCATTAGCTGGTAAGTTAAGATTACAGTTAATGTAAAGTTGATCTTTACTGGTACAACCTATTTCCATTTGCCGCGTTAAGCTCTCATAATCGGGATAAGTTCACGACGTCGATCTATACCTTTCTGTGGATACTGATCAGTGACATTATCAATTGTTATTCGGATATAGATTCGTTTTAGTGCATTTTCTATACTCAATTTTGACTTTGTGTCTTTAGGCTTAACAATTATCAGTTTTTTTCGGTTAAATCTTCCGATTCGATAGGTCTCGATTGTTCATATCTGCAAATCTGGGTCGTCAATTATAAGCTTCCGCTCAAAACAATCACGCACGTTTTGCTTACAATTCTCAAATTCGGCCGGGAAATTCAACCTGCGACCAGAAGATCGTATAATGGGTTTTTAGTTGCTATCTCATCTACAGTGTAGTCTCCTTTTCATTTTAACAAGCCAAGTGTTACTTAAGATAATATAAATTACCTCAACAAGTAACAAAATACAAACAGACAATAATAGAGGCATTCGACCCATTATGTGGTTGTATTAAAATGTCTTAAAACAAACAATACCTCATTTTGATGTAAAATATTAACCCTGTCCCACCTACAGACGATTGCTGATACCTCTGTAGAAGACTTTTTTTGAAAACATTGTGGCAAAAGGAGAAATTGCTCATGATTAGCAATTTCTCCGTTTGTCACAATGTTTTAAGCTCTATTCAATACTTTAATAAATAGAGAATGTTCCATTTTTTCAAAGTCGTCTGCTTCTGATGTGTTGTATATGGGAAAGGGTTAAATCATTGCCTAATTATTTTAAGCTAGTGGCTTCAGTGTCGATTTGTGCTTGTAAGAACGATTGGAGACTCTTCAACCATTAAGATATGATTTTGATAGAGACGAATACTCTTTTGACATATGTGAATTGTGCATGAAAAAGAGAAGAAAGGGAATATTTTCATTTCGTTTACAAAACGCTATTGTTGAAGGGTCGCTAGAGGTATGTGATATGAAGAAAAGGGTACAAAAGTGTGCTTTAAAACAAAACGTTGTTCTTGATCATTCATCGTGAAAGCCCAACCATGAAGGTGTTGATATACAAACAGAAGAAAATATCATTTATGGATGTTTTTTTCAATGTGAATCGCTTCAAATAGTTAACCCTTCTTGGTATCAAGATGTCCCTTGTCAGTCTGACAGGATAAGTCCGAACCTGTTACCTGCAGCTTAAGCAAGAGGCAATTTCGATTTAGCAAGAAGATACACATTGACATTAGGGAATAGATAACAAGAGTTTCCCTAAGCAACTTGAATGTGAATATTTAGGTAAAGCTCATCTGTTTTATGCTTTACCAACATGAAGAAAGGTATCAAAGTTGTGTTTTTGTGTTGTGATCATTTATAGCATTACAGTTATAATACTTTAATTACAGTTATGATAATTTATAGCATTACAGTGATAATACTTTAATTACAGTTATGATAATTTAATTACAGTTATGATAATTTAATTACAGTTATGATAATTTACAGCATTACAGTTATGATACTTTAATTACAGTTATGATAATATTCAGGAGTACAGTTATGGTAATTTACAGCATTACATTTATGATAATTTAATTACAGTTATGATAATTTACAGCATTACAGTTATGATAATTTAATTACAGTTATGATAATTTACAGCATTACAGTTATGATACTTTAATTACAGTTATGATAATTTAATTATAGTTATGATAATTTGCAGCATTACAGTTATGATAATTTAATTACAGTTATGATAATTTAATTACAGTTATGATAATTTAATTACAGTTATGATAATTTAATAACAGTTATGATAATTGACAGCATTACAGTGATGATAATTTAATTACAGTTATGATAATTTAATTACAGTTATGATAATTTATAACATCACAGTTATGATACTTTAATTACAGTTATGATAATTTTCAGGAGTCCAGTTATGGTAATTTACAACATTACAGTTATGATAATTGAATTATATTTATGATAATTTACAGCATTACAGTTATGATAATTTAATTACAGTTATGATAATTTAATTATAGTTATGATAATTTAATTACAGTTATGATAATTTATAGCATTACAGTTATGATACTTTAATTACAGTTATGATAATTTTCAGGAGTCAAGTTATGGTAATTTACAACATTATAGTTATGATCATTTTATTATAGTTATGATAATTTACAGCATTACAGTTATGATAAATTACAGCATTACAGTTATGGTAATTTACAGCATTACAGTTATGGTAATTTACAGCATTACAGTTATGATAATTTAATTATAATTATGATAATTTAATTATAGTTATGATAATTTACAGCATTACAGTTATGATAATTTATTTACAGTCATGATCATTTACAGCATTACAGTTATTGTTATTTACAGCATTACAGTTATAGTAATTAACAGCATTACAGTTATGGTAATTTACAGCATTACAGTTCTTGTAATTTACAGCATTACAGTTATGATAATTGAATTATAGTTATGATAATTTACAGCATTACAGTTATGATAATTTAATTATAATGATGATAATTTAATTATAGTTATGATAATTTACAGCATTACAGTTATGATAATTTAATTACAGTCATGATAATTTACAGCATTACAGTTATGGTTATTTACAGCATTACAGTTATAGTAATTAACAGCATTACAGTTATGGTAATTTACAGCATTACAGTTCTTGTAATTTACAGCATTACAGTTATGATAATTGAATTATAGTTATGATAATTTACAGCATTACAGTTATGATAATTTAATTATAGTTATGATAATTTACAGCATTACAGTTATGGTAATTTACAGCATTACAGTTATGATAATTTAATTATAGTTATGATAATTTACAACATTACAGTTATGATAATTTACAACATTCCAATTATGATAAATAATTTAATTATAGTTATGATAATTTACAGCATTACAGTTATGATAATTTATAGCATTACAATTATGATAATTTAATTATAGTTATGATAATTTACAGCATTACAGTTATGATAATTTACATCATTACAGTTATGATAATTTAATTATAGTTATAATAATTTAATTACAGTTATGATAATTGAATTACAGTTATGAAAATTGAATTACAGTTATGATAATTTAGAGCATTACAGTTATGATAATTTTCAGAATGACAATCATGATGATGATACCTTTTTTGAGACATGTCAAATGGCGCACTAAAAGGTTTTATCTCGAAGGATTTAAGTCCTCTATTATTGTAAACAGAATTTCTGAATACGTTTTAAAATGAGGCCCAGAAGTATCACATGTTAACTTGTTTCAGAATAAGAGAAACGGGTCAGTTTGTGTTAGTCTGAATGTACTTGACAATGAAAAGGCATTATTGCTTAGTACTCCATAGTGTTGGCAGGAGGAAATTTCATGCAGACCCTGGGTATCACAAGTTGAGTATAACAAGTATGCCTACCAGTTTCAAGTCTGAAGCCATATGCAGGCAAAAGGCAGCAACTGTTTGTTGACCATGAGTCCAGAAAACCGACATGTACAATAGTGTTGCTATATTTGACTCTGATTTACGTGTTTCTTGTAGAAAAAAAGTTGGAAAGGGAGGCTTCTGTCTCTTATGGCATAAGACATTTGCCAATTTTGTTTCGCCAATAATTAAAGATGATAATAGTATGCTTGGAATTAAAATTATGCTTAGCCAAACCAACTATGTGTTTTTATAATTTAAGTTTATCTCCACTGTACAAATCATTCATTGTCAGTATATTAAGAGTACGTCGACTTTCTAGACAATACTATAAATACATACAGGCAAATGGGCATTGTTATACCCATGGGTGAATTTAATGCTGAAGTGTTAATACTGTTTTAAAAATGCAAGTAGTCGTGCGAGTTGTTTAAATGATCTCATTATTCGACAGAAGTATATGGCGATAAATGCTCTACAATCTTGTAAAACAAACTACAGTAATAGCGGCAGTTCACATACTATAATTGATTATGGCCTTATACCTGATGATGATGCATTAAACGTTTCCAGTTATCTTTCTGTCATTTCATCAATACACATAGATGGATTAAACAACAGTTATGAGCCTTCGTACACATGTAACGGTATAAACTGAATTGGCGAAAAGTAAATTCGGAGAATATCTAATTGTTTAAAGACTTTACCAATTATGATGAAACTTTCCAGATCCTGCTTTAGCATACAATTTCTAAGACAAAAGACATTGACTGAAAATGGTAATACTGCAATACAAATTTAAAATATATCTTAAATCTTATTGGGATTTTGAATTTAAAACAGATCACTCTAAATTTCTTAAATGATTATAGCTAGACATATTTGGATCGAAAATGGTCGAACTAGAGATCCTGATTATGTCACATATCGAAATAATAAAAATTCAAAGCAAGGCTTTAGAAAGCAGCATCGGTATAAATGTAAACAGTTCATAGATAAATTATATTCGGATATCGACATATATGCTGAAAGCGACAGTAAGTCGTTTTGGAAATTGGTGCATAGGAAAAGAAAACAATAACCAACCTCTGGTTGAGAGATAACGATTAATGAAATTGTATCTCGTGATCCAACAATGGTTTGAATATTTTCGGTACTACGTACACACCCTCAGAAAGCTCCCTTTGTAATGCAGACGTATAGCAGAAATTCACAAAAGAACTACAAGATGAGTCATACAATTCCTTCATATACATATACTGACATTACTCTAACAGAAGTATATCAAGTGATTTATAGTGCAAAATGAATAAAAGAAGATATATGGACTTTATTATGAGAATCTTGTATACATTTGTATAGTGGTTATATAATTATACAATTACTAACTAATCTTTACAACAGTATGTTAAGACTATCATAAACACATAATGTCATGTAAGGGAGTAATTATTGTCTTACTCATCTGCTGTAGATCTGCTATATGATTATTGATGAATCTTTGTCAAAATCAAATTTGTTTCAGATTATCTTGGCCTAATTAGCAGGACTGTGTTTCACAGGCTCATATTTCTCTGTAATAATATTTTTTTTTTTATATTATACCTTTATAAGTAGTATATTGTTTCCATAGTTACCTATAATGAAACATATCTTGATGTTGTTGTCATATAAAATTTAAAAAATACCATGGGCAAATTAAAATGAAATTTGATTACCCAAGTGACTTATCTCATTGATGAGTGATAGTATTCGTATTTAACAAGCATATCTTGTGCACATACATATACAACCATTTCTCAAGACGACATTCTTCCAAAGCAACTTACTGCGTTTCCATATAAGCCATTAAGCCCATTGGTGGAAGAAGATTGACGCTTATCACATTGCAAAGAAGGAATGGTCGAGTCGGGGTTCGTATCCACAACCCAAGTATGGATAGCCCTCGTCGTTACCGACGGAACTACCATGACTCGACATTTGAATGTATAACTGAATACAAACTATGATTGTTAACACGTCCAACGTGCAGAAAGGCGCATTTTGACGCATCTGTAACTAAGAAAACACTGATGGAAATGGTTAAATAGCGCATAATGAGCAATTACTTCTTTAACCGCATTGAGTTTAACTGTGTGCAATGATTTTACTTACAGGACACACACTTTGTAAACATCTGGAGAGCGTCACTGGTGATTAAAAGCAATTACAATGATAGTGTTTCTATTTCGCTTTGAAAATAAAGCAGAGACGAAATATAAATGTAGCAATTAACTAGGAATTTGATATGAATACCGTATACTACATACGAGAAAACCACTAGTTTAAATACAGCGTAGCAAATTAGAAAAAAACACTATTTCGAAAACTCTTGTTAATGCAGTGATTACAGTTATTTGTTTGCAAATGACCACTTTAGAAACAAAATATTTTGAGTGGTTATTGAATGAATCAAAGGATTCTTTTGTTTTGGGCCAAACCTCAAACCACATAAGACCCCAATCCTGAATACGAACTGATGGACGGAGGGAACACAGCCCAAACCTATAGTCTCCGAAACGGTCGTTTGACTGGTAGGGGACTAATAATGAAATCCACAGGATTTATTGATTTTTATTGAACAGTTTTTGCATCGTCATTGACTGTACTCATCGTTATATTGAACGTCAAGTGAAACGGTTGGAAAGTTAACTAAGCTCAATTTTCCAATAAAATATTCTTTAATTTTTCTATTAATTTACACGTCACTATTTAATACATCGCTTATTTCGTGACATTCATGGCCGTCAGATTGTCTTGATTTTCAAGGTCAACCGTATTGTCTAGTATCAAACTTTCTTGTCATATTTCCTTTTTATTATCCTGCTAGATCTATTGAAGAGAAAACCCTAATTATCAAAGCTTCATAGCTTGCATTTTTAACTTTTGATCTTAAAGTCTTTTGACCACGTACCAGCATTATAATAATATTTGTTTATGATCAGCTGTTCATACCAATGACATTATGTTCAGATATTAGAATGTTTAACGATAATTCAACATACAAGTTATCATTTATAGTAACTCTTATAACATTTAATTAAAATCAATCATTGAAAATAGCCAGAGTACTTTCAGCTAACGCCTACGAATATAAAACTGTTTTCACTTGGTATAAAGTTTATTTTATATATACTGAGCCCACATCTGAGGCTTTAGTTGTATGAGGGTAATTGTCATAATTATCATTGTTTGCTTTTCATATTCATATCCTTTACATTTAGTGCATACTTCGTAGTAGCCCACTAAGCCAGTTCCATTGCAATATTCACACTTTTGGTGTTGAAGGCTGTGTAGGACGAGGGCTGCTGCCTCTTCACCAACTCCAAGACTACCAACATATGGCTATAATATTTCACACAATAACCTTGCATCGGCCGGAGTATTACCATGTCAAACATGGCTCTTTTAAAAGTGACACTTTTTTAAGCCTATACGTATATCTTGCAAGGCTTTCAACCGAAAATTTAAATTATTTAACCGACATGTAACCCTAACCCAAACTCATTTAAATTTAATTTTCAATAAATCATATCTCAGCTATAACTCTACAATTAAGCGCATTCACGTCTGGCATGTATAGCTTAGTTTGGTTCAATACTTTCCGTGTTGCTGTAGTTACGTCCCTTAAGGCATCACGCAGTATAGTGGCGAGTTTCTTTTATGCATACTGTAAATCATCAACTAGCGATTCACTATATCTTTTTTTAGAACTTTGCAAACATATCATAGGCGAGTTCAATTTGAATAGCTTGCGTAGTACAATACTAACCGATATACTCTTTTTTTATTAATAAGGCCTACGGCCTATACACAAAACATATACGCAATAATTCAAATAAATTGTGAAGTAGCCGGAATTAACAAAGTTGTTGACGGTGAATATAAGATACATCTAAAGAGCATATGAATCAAAATACCCTTGAATATTTTTAACTGAACACAGTATATATATTTTTATAAATATAAGCCCGAATAACATCTGTTCTCTCTAAACCATATTATTATATACAACAACATTTCTGATTATTTTTTAAAGTTTTCGCTTAAGACAATATTGCTGTTATTCATGCATAAGCGGATGAAAAAGTTCTGTTCTCTTTCTTTACAAGCATAGCATATATACATTGCAATATTTCTGATAGTTTCATCATTTCTGCTAGACATAAATAAATAAAACGTTTGCAGTGAAGCATTTATAGTAAAGTGTTCCGGGACATATATTGTTCGAATATTTATATAAAATGGAAAAAAATGAGCCCACAACGATATTCTCTAACAATAACGTAATTCCTACCCTTTTCTATCATAAGACTATGCAAAGAACTTCGAAAATGTGCTATATTTTATCTTAATTTAGTAGTTTCTAAAATAGTAACATTTTTCTCTTTTCCATGAATTCTTTTAAAATGTACGTATTTTCAGTTCACTGCTCTCACTTTATCTAGACCTCCAAGTTTGCACATACTAGTCTTTCATTTTTTCTTCGAATTGAATTAAAGACGAGCTTTCAGGAGGACAGCGCGCTCGACTGTTCGCAGTTCTTGTCAATAAGAAAAAGCTTTTGGCAGTAAAAGCCAAAGCAAGAATATATGTATTTTAAAAATGTTGACAAGGGCTGTAAGTAGCAGCAAGCTATTAAGTCAAGAAATATCTAACTTAAGTGTTTGATATCAGTACACACTTCCGCAAAGTTTTAAATTAATACTTTAAGTAGTTAATGATATATGTGGATGACACTGCTAGTTGCACACAATACTTTAACTAGGATTGTTTAAGTACAATAACACAGATATCTACTCTTGCTTACAGATCGTTGTCATCACGGTACATAATAATTCCAACATTCAAATTAATATCTCAAAATGTTATGTCAATAAGTGGCGAGTACGAACAAATTTACTCAATGTTGATGAATACGTATTAGAAGTTTGAAATGGTTTTGAAAAAAGTAGGGCGGTACGAACAACTGAACCAATGTATGATCGACCGAGGCGGGTAGGATAGCTCAATTTTTCTTCGAAAGTCGAGCTAAAAACAATTGGCATTAGCCACTTCTTGGCACTCCCATAAATATCTAAATTCATTAGTGAATAAACATCTTTTAACATCTGTTACCCAGTGCGAATGTGTTTTTCACATACTTCAGCGCATGCGCTGTATTAATGAATATTGAGCGAATCTGAGGGGTCATTTTATAAACAATATATTGATCTATTGATCTATCATTTCAAGATGTTTAGTCATGTTTTATTTTCATAAAAGAATTAGATTTTGTTAATTTAATGTTTAGAATTATCAATGAACAAAAAAAGCGATGGACACAGCAGTTTTCTTCCATTAAAACTCGACGGTATTTTATTTCAATCCTACAAAGTTGTCCTAGAAAGAGGCTAAAGTTTAGCAAGGGCTATCAACGAAAACAGAATATCTCATAAAACTTGAAAAGCTGTCTCTTCGGGAGTCATTTCAAACGTTATTCGGAGACAAAAGTATAGATCTTTTCACAAAATCCTATGGTACAGATAACATCTGGTGATACAGAGACATATTGATACATTTGGTACTCCCTGACATACATTTTTATTATAATTTCACGCTATAATTACTATAATTCACTGCTGATAAGAAATATAATGGGAAAATAGAAAGCTTTAGACAACTTTAGGACTGTTTTGCTACTGCAACGGATTTAAATATATTTTATTTTAATCTATATACGTTAAGCTGTATACATATGTTAGCATTCTTAAAGTATTTTATCATTCATTCTTTGAGTGTTATGGCAATATTTGTCAAGAATTTCATTAAACATTATATCAGCCTGTTTTTCATTCTGTTCTCAAACTGATTACGAATGTTTAAGGTTGAAATCTGAAATAATGCATAATTGGAGCCCTAGAAGAAAATTAGCAAACGTCCGACAAGTTTTTCGAACACATTCATATTGTTTGCTTTCTTTGGAATATCGTGATGACTTCATTAATATATCTTAACATCACGTGTCGTCAAGTACATTGTTAAATCATGTACATAATGCTGTTAAAGACATATATCTGATGTGCCGCTGGCATCCGTCTAATAATGTTTCTTGCGTCTGCATAAGGCATAAAACGACTTTCAAAGCCTATCTACACTTCAAATATAAACGGATCTATAAAGAAAAGTGTTGCTGAAACATTGTAACAATACGTGCATTTCCTCGTCATGAACACATTCTACGTATGCCACAATCTTTCAAACGAGCTTTCAAAAAAGTGAATATATATTAGCCTCAAAGCACATCAATAATGCTCTTAAAAATCTTACGAATGCGGCTGTCAATGCGTCATAAAGTAAGGCATGAAACGTCTTTCAAAGCATATCGCGATATAATATATAGACAGTTCTATAAATGCATGTGAAAAAAGCGTAAAACGCATACAAAGCTCTATGAATGATAATATGACAAAGAGTAAATTTTACTTTTGCAATAAAGTTTGAGTATTTGCGTCTGTATGGGGAATAAACGAAGAACGGTAAATTGCTTTATGAATGAAAGCATAATCAATTATAAGTGCGCCTTGATTTAAATCAATTCGCATTTCACAATTTAATTAAGAAGGTGTTATAAATGAAATATGCAGCACACGAATATTGACAACATTGTGACAAAATAATGAGGAATTTATCCTTGATTTCAATGTTGTGTTAAACAAACTATGAGGGATATATTATAAGAAACCGGCAGCAGACGAGTTTGAAAACATCTGAGCTTGAATTTTGCATTTTTCTTACAACATCTTAACAAGTAAAAATAAATAAACATATTTTTTATAATGCAAATTATGTAAATACTTATAAAGGAATATACTAAAGTAAATGTAAGAAATATGACTGAAATCGTAATTAAAGATAGATGAGAACATTTTGGGGAAAGGAGAAACTACTCATCGTGCTTAATTTCTCCTTATTCCACAATGTTTTATGAAATTTAGGACAGATATTGATTAAAAACAAATTAAAATTTAACTAATCATTAATTGATATAATGGTATTTATTCCATTAATTCCGTTCCTTTATTGATATTTTAGTTTAAGAAAAAACTTGAGATGACCTTTTGGATTGTCCTCATTTTTACATAACAGCAACTAAAATAACATTTCTTAAATACAACAAGTCTGCAGCAGATGATTTTAAAAACATATGGACACAATTATGAAAAATCGTATATCAAATATATGTCCAACATTGTCGAATTGCGAATAGGGAGTGGTACATAAAATCCCTCATCATTTAATTATAAATTTATTATGAAATTAATTCAAATAATATATTATAGATTAAAATGTCTGAACAATTATGCTGTTTACACGTTGAATATTATAACTCAACTTAACTAAACTCAATGTATAAAGCATTCGGCAAATATACATGCTATTGGCCATAAACAATAGATACATGAACATATGACAACGATAAATATATACATACTCTACGTACACAAGTCAAAATATATGCAAACAAAATAGTAACATTTAATTATGATTAGACGATATTTTCAAAAATTAAATCCCTATTTTCCAAAGCTTCTGTCGTAAATGTTGTCGTATTGACTTGCGTTTTTCTTCTTTTGGATGCCAATATAATGATACATTTAGTTATGTAAAGGAACTTTGTTCTTAGATCATGGAATGTCGGACAAGTGCATAGGAATAGATATTGTGTTTCAATCTCCTTTGAATTACACAATCCACAGATTCTGTTCTCCTTATCATAATTTAGGAAACGTCTAGTTTCAATTGGCAGTTTATGTGCTGAAAATCTTAACTAGCTAAATTCAATCTAAGCTTTACATTTGTATAATTCATTGAATAATTTACAGTAATACTCTAATCTCGAGCAATTATTTATATAACTAAGTCATACTTGAATAGAATTGTCCCTTATACGTCTTTGAATGGTTTTAAAACAAAAACTGCATGTTTTATCAGAATCCATTAACTATGAAAACCCATAATCACCAAGCTTCTGTTTCAACTGTATTGGACAATAACGAGTTAAAGCGATTTGGTTTCATAATTTGTTCACTGTATACTGTATACATTCCACTATCGATATTATTTTTAATTTTTAACCAACTATCGATATTATCTTTAATTTTTAACTAATATCGGATTGGTCTTTCGAGAGCTATTATTGTCAAAGGGTATCGATCTAGTTCACGATACACAGCGAAGTGCGAAGTTTGAATGCGAATACCAAGAATGATTTTGCAAAATTTAATGTGCAGTTTTAACACAGCCTTTGGACTATATGTACACCAAACATCCGCCGCGTTGATTAAAATCGGAGAAACCATTGTATCAAATAAAAATTATTTTAATATCCAATTTACCTTTTTTTTAAATTAGGTCTTACTGCCTGATCATACAAAGCACTAACCGCATTATGCTTTAATCCAGTAAGAGAATGTTATCCGCAAATAACAAAAGTGATCCACTTCTCCTTAAATGTCATCGTCAATTAACCAATCAAAATCACAGACTTTGTATACTATGTTTATCCGTAGTCCGTAGTGAAATGGACAATAATTATCATCTGCAAACATTAGGATAAATAAAGAAAAATATTCCATGTCGTTTTCTGTTAACTTGTCAATATTATATGACTCATTACAAATAAAATAAATATCATTAGTGACAGCGTCTCACCTTGCTTCAATCCTAATCAAATGTTTATAAAATCAGATAGACTTATTTCAAATCTTAGTATACGATGTAACATTATTATACTAATAAGTTTATCATAGTAACAAATATAGAACATAAGCCTGACGTAATAAACTTTTGTATCAATAATTATCTATTAATACGGTAAAAACATTGTTCATAATCAATTTAAGCACAAACCAATTGTGTATTATATGTTAGTATCTTCTGTATATTAATACAGTGCCAAATAAAAATACAATCAAAAGTAGTTTTATTTTCTCTGAAACGGAATAGAAAATCTTTAAAAACATCTTCGCTTTTGCTATACATATTGAGTCTTTTCCTGAGACAAAGGGAGAATAACTTTGCTAGTGTGCTTATAGGGGTTACTTTATAACTTTATATACATTATATATAATTTGCTTTATCTACGAAATGTCTTACGATTTGTTCTATTTCATTAATTGGACGACACTGTCAGTCCACGAATTGACCTGATTCGGGTAAATGTCTCTGGTCCTGTGTATTGGAGGTGTTCCGAGGTGTTCCGAAAGCGTGCCGCGTAGGAATATGCATAATAATGTTAACCACAGAAGAATTTGTAAACATCAAACTGATTGTACATTAACAAACTATTAGGAAGATTTTATTTATCTCACTATATTGATAAGCGTACGTATAAAACGTTTTTCTTTAAACAATTGAACAACGAGTCTTCCGTGTAGATTAAGTCAGTGATACCAATGCACTTCAATGTTAAATATGTGTAAAGGCAACATCACGCGAGTGTAGGTTTATGACTTATTCACAATAGAGTACTTTGATAGTCACTCTCAAAAAAGGTATTAGAACAACATGTTTTTCAAATTATATAAGGAGATTTCATTGCAGCTATAGTCATCGCTATCCAGACACATGCGTGGATAATGTAAAAGATGCGTAAACTAATGTATACATCACATGTTTAAAATGGCGTCTTCCCGATTGTCCCACATTTTAGAAATGCTATTTACCCTTAATGCGAAGGGGTGAATACGGTAAGGTTATTTTTCCTATTCCAAGTTTACATTATTTATATTTCCAGTTATCCAATTAAATTGCACATGGATTATTTACTATTTGCACAAAGATTCAGTTATATCAAATAATTTTATTCTTCATTTGTTTGCCCTAACATGCAATCATATATTTATTTTATGTTTTTGCGACGAAAAAGATCCCGATTATAATAAATAAATTAGATTAAATTAAAAGAAATAAAACATTTTAATTTTATTTTTAAAAACGTATATGACTTATTCACAATAGGGTGCTACGGACGTTTCTATCAAAATTTACATATTTTATCTTGAACGCCAGACACGGAAGTAATTCTTGAAGGGTGATAGTCAATTCGTGGCCATTATTCTTCATGATTGAATGCCATAAATATAAACAAAATATTAACTAATTGTGCTAAAATTAACATGAGCTAAAAACAACACATTTGTCAAACTTACCTTACAAGCCTACGATTCTCAAAAAAAAAAAAGCAAGGACACAACAATTTCTCATATATACTTCTGGACTGCACAAGTACGACCGAACATTTGGATATATAACACCGGTTACGTAGCTCCGCCTATCCATCTTAAATTTAGTGGCTACGGTACTTCCTTGTCTACGAAAGAAGGTTAACTGCCTTGTGTTCCATAGTAAACACAACATAAACAGTTTAAGCTATGCCTATCAAACGGAACGAAACCTACCTGTTTTATGAATGGAAAACAGGTAGAACATGTTTGGTTAACCGACTAAGGAACGGTATATCGACAAAACCTATATAGGTTTCGCAAAACAGGTTTTGAGTTTTGTGAAATTCGAGTTTATTTCGGATTTGAAGACTGGTTCACACTGCTTACTTCTCGTTTTCTCAGAGTTTATCATGATCAGTTAGGCGAAACTTCGAAATTTGGACAGGCTATATTACTAGAAGAAAAAGAAATATAGAGCAATCGAACGATCGGTACCAATTATCAATTTTCAAGGTTATAGTGTAATATATTGCATTGCATTTGGGTAAGGATTAAAGGTTCAAATTCCCCTGTACATATCTAACATTGAATCCCATGTCTTAGTTATACACCAATAACGAACGGTCTATAAACATCTTGAAATCTATCTAGTTTACAGGAGAGTTCAGTCAAATTTACTTTAAACCTTTCCCAAATACATACGCCTTTTTACGCCTTTTGAAATCGTTTTTGAAAAAAGGAAATATTGCTTATTATCAGTAAAAACTCCTTATTCCTCCTTGTTCCATAATGTTTTCAACTCTTTTAAATTAGTATTCAATTGATTTAAATACATTCACCTTCATTTACATAGAGTTTCAATATTTTTGGTCAAGCTTGTTAAAGGCAATAGACAATTTCATTCTTTCTAGCATGATTTTAATGAAAACATGATACAAAGCATTCATCACATGGAACTTCAAACAACTAAGGTAAATCAATAATACATGAGAATTTGACAAATACTGCACTTCCATTTTTCTATCTACCCAAACAATTTCTGATGAAATGATTGGTGAACACTGGAACCCTGAAAATGTTGTCCCATATATACCAGTGGAGAATGTTTAAATGACCATGAGACGAGTTCAGCAAAGGAGTAAGTCAAAGGCAGATACAAACAAATCAGAGAACAGTTAGTCAAAAGAACAATGTAATTCAGAGGTTGCGCACAGGGAGTCAGTGGTAGACGGTAATAAGTTCAATACAGGACATAGTGAACTAGTGGTAGAACATAGATATACACCATAATTCGAGCAAGATAAATCAGAAGCATGCATGAGTAACATGGAGACTAAACATCGTAGGTCGGAAGATCAAAGTACTAAGCAGTACTGAAAGTCGGGTTCACTTAAAAATTAAAAATATTTAATACATTTTAAAGATATTGAAAGTAAAGGGAAAAGATTAGCTAGTGGTGTTTGAAGGGTTACGAAAATTGATAAGGGTCAATATTATATTAATCTTGTTTCCTTTTTACACTTACTGCATGTACAATAAAAACAAAGAAACTATTTTTGATTAATAGATATGAATATTGAATTTGTTTTGGGAAATCTAAAAATAGAAATTCGCGAAAGTATCAATTACAATTGACTTACCTGGACATTTTACAAAATACTGTTTGTGTTTACATCCGACATAAAACCTAGCATAAAAGAAAGTCAATTTCGATTTACTTCACTGACGAATTATAACTTCCTATGTGTTTGAGTGCCTGTATAAATGTAACTCATATTTTTTTCTAAAAAAACAACATATTGGATATATTTCGGCGGGATATTTATCTACCCAAGAGGGAAAGCGAGAACAAGCCTTCCGCAAATACTGAGCATGAATACAAGTGTGTGAATCGGGTGTCTCCGGCCATCTCACGGAAGTAACCGAATTTCGTGTAAGATGCAAAAGTATCTATTAAATGAAAACCATAAATAGTTGTGTTTCCAGATGCATGTTTTCAACAGTAACTGCGTAATGACTAAGTTATGCACACATGACATTTGCCTAGTTGAATATTCTATAATAATTGGTTATCTTTTTTATTTCATGTTATGTATTATGGGCCGATGGGCTAAATAATTAAAAAAAAAAATCATTTCATTCAAGGATACCACTTTAATTTATAGAAATGTTTCATATTTTTGCCCAGATATATTCAAAGTCGTAGACTGTAGATTTGTTCTATACGATACAGGGTTTACTGTTTACTATAAAACCATACGTGCCAAGCCCGTACTGTCTCATTACTGTTACAATACGTACGGGTGCCCATATCACATGATATAAATCTGTACAAGGATGTACCATCATGTGATATCATCGTTCTATTTAGTCCTAGTTATTTGCTTGTTGTTTAGTGTGAGTCATCTTCGTGGAAGACACGGATTGTGTTACTAGTACTTCAGAAAAACAAGAAGGTGTTTTCCAGTTCGACTATTGAAAACATTGAGGCAATAGGAGAAACTGATTGCTCATGATGAGCAATTTCTCCTATTGAAACAATGTTGTCAACTTTATTCAATGATTGTTCTTTCATGTAAAGAGATTTTCCTTAATTCTACTGAGATATATTTACAGTCGTCTGCCGCAGATAACATTTGAAAGTATTGAGTTAAATAGTGAAATGTTTACCTTAATGTTATCCGAGTCATTTCCTGCATTTTTGGGAAAGGGTTAAACAATTATATCTGTTCCGTTTACGGTAAAACCCTGTTTCGTTCCAAGAAGTGGTTTCGGTTTTCACGTAGACTATTCGCGTTCAAGTAGTATTTATAATGAGCATGTACACCGAAGTCGATGCTGATAGTACTGCTTATTTGTACAAGATTGTTTACTGCAGAAATCGACAAAACTACAATTTACTAAATATTTTAAAAGTATTCTGATGCAGTTTTGTTTTATGTAGGAACATAACTGTGTCATTGGATGTGAAACCATATTTCGTGTTTCACGAAAAAAGACTTTTCGCGTCACGCGTCGCATTTATTATGTACATTGAATTTGACATAAACTGTATTTATTAGTTCATTCACTGTCCTTAACAAATAGGCAACCATCAGCGGACGATGTCTTTGCTGTGCCCAGTCGTACACATTAGAAGTATGGTTTTCTCTGTACCTTCCTTCGGTGACCTCACTGACATAGAAAATGATTGGAATGCGTAAATAAAGTAATTAATCATCCCATTTTCTGATAAAAAGGTCAAATTGAATGATTTGTATCCGTACATGAAAGTGCAGGTGAAGACATATTGGCGCCTTAGAACTTGAATTTAAAATCTACACGAATGTTAATAGGCACCTATTTATCTGATAGCAATCACACATTTAAGTTTGGCGCCGGTTTTCGAAAGGCTGCTCTACACTGTAGATAGACAAATGGGCCGTTTCGAAAAAAATCAGTGGATTTTTTTTCAATTGGGAAATGCATATTTAAACTTTATAATGGAGTAACTCGTACAAACAAGGGACGTATATAAGATACTAGTTGAGTGGTCTAGTTGGTTTTAAGTTTAACATGAGATAATTCACATTTATATCCATGGTCATATGTTTAAATAAACAAGAGGGCCATGAGGCCATGAATCGCTCACCTGAGAATGTAGTTTCGAGAATGTCAAAAATATTTTCCTTAAAATTGGCCTAGTGACCCATATTCAAACTTGACATAGATATCATTCAGAAAAACATTATGACAAAATGCGGCCTCTAGAGTGTTAACAAGAATTTCTTTCACATTTGACCTAGTAACCTAGTTTCTTCCCCAATATGACCCATATTCATAAGTGACTTAGATATCCGTAAGAAAAAACATTCCCCCGAAATTTCAAACTGCTGAAGCAAAAACTGCGGCCTCTATAGTCTTAACAGGATTTTCCTTCAATTCGACCTAGTGATCTACTTTTTGACCGGACACGACCCATGTTCAGACTTGACCTCCAAGTCATAAAGACAAACATTCTGATAAAGTGTCAACAAGCTCCAGTTAAAAATGTGGCCTCTAGAGTGTTAACACGATTTCCATTCAATTTGAACTAGTGATCTAATTGCTGACCTCATTTGGTCCAGTTTCTAAGTTGTTGTCCAATATCTGATGGAGAGGAATGTTCTGCTAAGCTTTCATAAAGATCGGTTTGAAAATTTAGCAAAAGTTAACGAATACAGACACATTCATTATACATTTATGATTTCCGTTTAAAACAACGGTAGTAATGGATGCACTCCTTTTCGTTCAGAATGATGGGATAAGCATTTCGAGTGACTGTGTCTGCCACGACCCCACCACACGTTCTGAGTCCTTATGGCGTTGTCAAGGCGATGTTACGATGACTTCACCACTATTGCGCGATTGTACCACGTTCTCATGGGGCTCCCAATGCACCTATGACGTTATAATGGGGTTCCAACTGTGTTTATGGAGATCTTTATACGACCATGGCGTGGTTACCAAGCTGGCACACGCTCATATGGCGACCATGAATTTCTAGTCGCCGTGGTCACGTGGTAGAAACGCTGTGAGTTCACCGTGCCGTCGCGTTACACGTAGACAACTCGTGGTAAGAAACCCATGGGCGTTGATAGAGCGCCGCGACATCACCGGAGATCGCCGTTGCAAAGTCCATAGATCTCAATAGAAACGCCATAAGTACGAAGAGGTCATGGCGTGCGTGCAATGAGAACTTGGTTTGATCGCACAGGTCGCGGTAAGAGCGCGGCTTTTCTCAAGTTTGAAATTGTATGGGACTTCTTGTCGAATTGTGTTCACGTCCGGCGATCTTGCACATATTCTGGTCACCATTAAGTCGCGGATGGTCGCCGTCTAGGATGACGAGGCTTTAAGACGTAGATAGCAATTTTAATAGAAAAGGCAAAGTTTACCAAAATACAGCATCTTAAACTAGCTGCCTTTCCTTTAATTAAACTTAAAGTTCATTTGTCTTGGTAACATATGCAAGTTCAATTTATCTACTCTATTTAATACGCAGGTAGTATGTGTCTAACTATAAAAACAACAAAAATAGCTCGTTGACGAAAAACGGGATTCGTCTTAAATGTATGTTAAAAACTACACTTCATACGAAGGAAAACAATGCAGTGGTTGTTGTTGTTGTTGATTTTTAAATTTGTCGCAGAGATAAGAACCATCGTGAAAAAGAGATACGGGCTGTTATCATCATGGAAAATATAGCTACTGAGAGTCAAATCATCGTGATGAAAGGGGCGATGAGGAGGGTTAAATTATCATGATAAAAGGAGCTGTGAGGAATGAATCATCGTAGTTAAACGAGATATGAGGAGTACATTAGCATGGTAAAAGTGAAATTGAGGAGTAAATCGTCGTAGTGAAAGGATTGAGTAGGGAAACTATAGCGTGAAAAAGACCCATATTGCATAACAAGACGTAAGAAAATTAGTCTGCGCCATCAACTACAACTAGTACAGACATATGTATGAACCAGGCTGCTGTATGTAGTAATAATTACATTTCCTGTAAAGCTTGGAGGCACTTATAGATAACTCTCTGTCCACCATATTTGCTTGTTTCTTTCATAACTTGTTTCTGACTGGCGGATTCATTCCTACGTGGTCACACTTTTGATCAGGAGAACGGAAAACTACCAGGAATATATCTCTTTTTGTTCGGCCATTCTTAAACTTTTTTTATAAGCAAGGGGCACGTTAGAGCAAATTATTATAGTAGGCGAAATCTGAAGACACTCATCGTTTTGAGACTGGACTCTAGACTAGTGTTTTTACAATATTGGCATTGAATTACTTCACATCTGTCTTTCTATATCAGCTCTTCGTAAAAATGTATTTCTACGCTGTCAACATGACTTAATCACGCGCAACATGCATGAACAAATTAAAGCAGTATGTGCATACTTACCGCAGGTGTAATTATGATTGCGATTACATAATTGAATTTGAATTGATGACTCGTATATTGTCTTAACTTATTAATTCATGAATGAAAATGTATCCACTCAAATCCACGCCTCTTAGCTAGTGTATCATATTTCTATATAACCCATGTATTTCATGTTAATCAGTGTAGTATTAAATATTCTGCTAAGCTGTATGGTTGTTCCTTCTCTTAATGTTGTACACATACACAACAAATGGTGGAATTTTAAACCGCTAAAAATGATCATGATTATGTTAATGACTAATGGTAAAATCAGGCATGATGATTTGTTCCACAATGGCAATCGTATCCAAATGACTTCCGTTTTGTTAAATCCATAATGAACTATTTTGTCCGCGCAGTCTTACCCTAAAACTCCAACAATTTTTTTATCTACTATGACCAAAGGCTGAACCCCCAGGCCAAAAACTTATTTGCACGCATATGCAATAATAAGATACACACCATAAATACTACATACTTAATCAAAGCGCTGAAAGAACTAATGGTATAGGGACATATGTAATGCGAAAGTATATGGAATAGTTGATATAAGCAATTATGGCTCAAGCAATGTAACATCGGCCTGTAAACAAACACAAATGTTTTGAGCAACACTCTTTGCCTGCCAATAACCAAAACCTATTTATCAAAGCTTCATTCGTATAGCAATGCATAATGCATGATTAATGCAGAGCGCAGACCCTCTCATATACTATTTCAAGTTCAGAGGAAACTAATGAGCAGCACTAAATAAATAACTAATTATGTTAAGTGCTGATAAATTACAGCATAAATATAAAGACGAATGCCTCTTCTATGAATTCATGGATATGATTTTAATAATACTTCACAATACTTCCATTTTTTGACACCAGTTTTTACAACTGTAATGCTTCTGATCACAATCTATACAAGAACATCATTTCAATTAGTCCATAACATACTACGGAATTTGCCTCAGACCAAATTAAATAAAACAAATAATTCAAAACAACGAAAAACAGTAATTGTTGCGTCTCTTTACACCTTGTGATATATATATATGCTCCTCAGATGCAACTAAACTCATTGCACAGTGATGGAGTTAAGCTCCGGACAAAATCAAAAGATTGAGGAGGCATTCAGAAACGAACACGAGCGTTCCGCGGAAAACATGTTTTGCCTGAGAAAGTCGGATAATAATTCAAAAGTGCTGGTGTGACGCAATGTTATGTGTTTTGCATTAATCTTTTCCCACCTCCAGGCGCTTCCTGACGCATATGTAGCATACGACTTTTGGAAGCATTGTGTCGCATTTGCCACAATGTTTTCAACTCTATGAAGTAAATTTATTTTTATTTACATAGGTTACCCACTTTAATGCCAAATTGGGAAGGGGGTAACCATTGCAGATAAATGGGGGAAAAAGTTGATACTGATCAGCACATGGATTTCTATTTGCTATATGGAATGGAGTTAGCTCAAGTAGGTCCTAGATTTAAACTTAAAACCTCTTGATTTGGGGGCAAGTACATCCCTCGGATCTGGAGCGCTGCCGCTGTGACAGACAGCAGCCTTTAAATATTCAACTTATTCCAACATACAATATCGTCGAAAGCATCTGGCTTACAATATAGTTAATATCCAGCAAAGATATGTTGATTATTGAATAGTGTTTAAAACATTGTGACAAAAAATGCTCAGTTAGAGCAATATTTTCATTTGCCACAAACTTTTAAAAGTTGTCTGCTGCAGAGGCGCCAGAAAGCGGCTGGTTGTGGGAAATAGTAAATTAAATGCAGAAAGTTAAGGCGTCCTAAGGACCATTGGATGGTAGTACGATTTCACACAAATAGTATAATACAATGTATTTTCGTTTTAGCAGCTTTCATATCATTCGTAAATACACCTTAGCCTAAAACCTGTACGTATTAGCTGCTTGACGAGAAAACAGCGATAGGATATATTTTAGGCATCTTAAGCAGACGACATTTTAAACAGGTAGACAAAAGAGAATGATTTTTACATAATATAGACTAGGGAAAGGACCTGAGAGTGATTCGTATCAGCGTATTAATGTTCACCACTCTGTCAACACCGAATACCATAAGAAGACTTTTTCATGTTCAATATCGGACGATAGCTTTTTACTTGCATCAAAACTTTATACTATTTTCATAACTATAATGTATGAAAACGGACTCTGGAAATGTTGAGTTAATTACGTTCTCCATATATTAGTTCATGGATTTAATTCAGAATGACAAAAAAGGTATTTTAATGTTTAGTAACTTAATACACACCTTAGGAAAAACTGAATATAATTATCTGGATGCATTGAAGACGAGTTTTATACAGACGTAAAACCGTCGTTTTATTGGGTTTATATGCCGTTTTCTTTATTATTCCAGTCATCGCGGCGACACTTCACATATTCATGATCCCTGGGCAAACAATCATGTACTAGGCTTAGAAATGTCCCTTGCACAAAGGCACTCCAACGCTCCCCGACGCTTAGCCAGTCGGCCACGGAGGATTTCCTTATAAACATGTAAGGCAAGACTAAATGTTGTTTTCAGGACGCATTAAAGACGTGTTTTTATACATACGTGAAACCATCGTGGATTAAGGAGAACTTATTCATCTAGAGCAATATCTCGTGTTCAAGTGTAGACTATATAAAGGCAAGGGTTAACCCTTTCCCACACACAGACAAATCTGCAGCAGAAGACTTTTGAAAACATTTTGGCTAAAGGAGAAATTGCTCCAGATGAGCAATATCTCCCATTGCCACATTGTTTTAACTCTATTCAACAATTATATTATTATATATACAGAGGGTCAATATGTTTGCCTAGATATTTGCATAGTCGTTTGCTGCAGATGTGTTGTGTGTGGGAAAAGGTCAAATAACCCATTCTTTTTGTCATTTCTTCTATATTATATGGCTCTGGCTTTCTTAATTCAGACATTGTTCAGGTATTTGCAGCAGACGACTTTTGAAACATGTTGGAACAAAAAGAAATTAAACATAATCATGTCCAGCATTCTAATAAAATGACCATTACTAGAACATTATCACGGCTTTAACCCTTTACAAACGCTTTCTGACGCCTTTGCATCAGACGACAAATGAAAACAATGTGTCAAAAGATGAATTAGGTCAAAAAAAAAAAAAAAAAATTTGCAAATTCTCCTTTTCCCACAATATTTCAACTTGATTAGGTAACAATGTTTCATTTACAGACATCTTTTCACACCCGTCTGCTGTAGACACGTCAGTTGTTGACAGTATAATGGAAAGGTAGAAACAGCACCTGCCCGTCAACGACATATACACATCCTGTAACCCAATCTCTATGTTATTTCATCTATGTAACAGGGTCGACTTTTCACGGAGTTAAACACACATGAGCCGTGTCTAGCAAATTGTTGGCTTTTAATGCACAGTCTCACCAGTGACTTCACTTTTGGCCAAAATGTTATATAGACATACAGCCTTTCCCACATACAACAAATATCTAGCTGAAGACTTTGAAAACATGTGGTGAACAAATTGGAAAGTCTCTATATATAAACGATTAGTTTTAGCATACAGTTGATAGTAATTTCTCCTTTTGTCAAAACGTTTCCAAAAGTCGTTTACTGCAGAGGTTTTTAAATTATGCCAAAGATTAAATTAATATTACTTTCGATAAAAAAAGACTAGAAGCCTAGACCCACTAGCTGTACGCCAATGTGATCTAAACGGATTCCACGTCAAAATGTCAATAAGGCCCCAAGTCGCCTGACGCGGTTCATAATGAAGTAGAAATAGACTGCGTGTGCCTAGGCACGAGAAAATCTGTTATAAATTATAATTATGACAATGACTTTCAGTAAGTTCGATAAACAGGATCAACCTTAGAAACGTCTTATAAAGTTAGCGTAAAGTCCGTCGATTGTCTGTTTCGAACGTACACTGTCTGATCGAATTGTGCGTCTACACAGGCTGATCTGAACCTTTTTTGAGGATTGATGTGGTTTCGTCTGGAGGGCCCGTCGGAATATTGTTAAGGATGGTACGCATTATATGCACCTTAAAATAATTTTGCGTTTTATCATAATTCGTATTAAAGGGACTGAATCCCATATGAGAAAAAAGCGGAAAAAAAGAAAATTGTTAAAAATTGCTATTACCTTGATGTTTTTGCATGTAAGGCATTGAGATTTGCTGACTGATGTACTACAATATATGCACACTATTAATATTGCGGAGATTTTTCGTTATTTTGCATTGTAAAATCTACTAAATCTAATAATTTCGCTGTATATTGTACACAGCTGGAGAGACTTCATGTAAGCGGCCCGGCTAGCTCAGTCGGTAGAGTACTTGACCTGAAAGCAAGAGGTCCCGGGTTCGAGCCCCGGACTGGCTGCATGTTTTTCTCTCCTTGTGACATTGGCGCCCAATAAGGGACCGTGACAGCACTGCTTGGTCAGTCTAATAGCGCTTGCAGTGCGATTTATGACATCCTTGGCACTGGAATTCCGAATTCGGGGCCGAATTTCCAGTTAACCAGGGATGTATGTCACGGTCTGAACTTGTACACAGTTGGAAAGACTTCGTGTAAGCGGCCCGGTTAGCTCAGTCGGTAGAGTACTTGCCCTGAAAGCAAGAGGTCCCGGGTTCGAACCCCGGACTGGCTGCATGTTTTTCTCTCCTTGTGACATTTGGCGCCCAATAAGGGACCGTGACAGCACTGCTTGGTCAGTCTAATAGCGCTTGAAGTGCGATTTATGACATCCTTGGCACTGGATTTCCGAATTCGGGGACGAATTTCCAGTTAACTAGGGGTGTATGTCACGGTCTAAACTTGTACACAGTTGGAGAGACTTCATGTAGGCGGCCCGGTTAGAGTTTTTCTCTCCTTGTGACATATATATAGAGAGGGAGAAATACAGAGAGACACACACACACACACACACACACACACACATATATATATATATATATATGAACGACGCCGACTACCTGACGGATGATGGACAAAAAGTGATCTAATTAGACTGATCTAATTAGACTAAAGAAAATGGAAGCTAACCCCTGCCAATTGCGTTTTTCATCTAATCCATTTAAACTAAAAATAAATTTGCAGAGGGTTACTTACGGAATTTCTGCCACATTATTTTGAAATAAGAAAACCAGATCAGATCGGAACAAGAAAATTTAATTTGCTGACGTTAATATCAATTTCCACCATTCTATAGCCACAGCATTCAATGATCTACATCATATATAAATCTTTGAAAACTGACCAATATAGGACAATTCATGTAAAGTTTGACTGAAATTTCAGGTTCAGGAGGAAATGTAGATAAATGCAAAATTGGAGTTAAAGTCGTCTGCTGCAATTGTGTTGTATTTGGGAAGCAGATAAATGGGGGGAAACCTTGATACTGATCAGGAAATGTTTTTTTAATCGCCATATGGAATGGAGTTAGCTCAAGTAGATCCTGGATTCAAACTTAAGACCTCTTGATTTGAGGACAAGTACATCCCTCGGATCTGGAGCTCGACCGCTGTGACAGATAACAGTTTTTAAATATTCAACTTATCCCAACAAACATGAAACCTACGACAGATGACGTCGACCATATCTGGCTTACAGTATGGTAAAACTAAGGCAAAGAACGTATAAATGTTTAATAGAGTTGAAAACATTGTGACAATCATTGCTCAGTTTGAGCTATTTTCTCCATTTGCCACATCACTTTTAAAAGTAATCTGCTGCAGAGGTGCCAGAAAGGGTCTATGTGTGATAAAGGGTAACTTAAATGAAGAAAGGCGTTTTTTGTTGAGCAGCTTTCACATCATTCGTAAATACATCTTAGGCTAAAACCTGTACTTAGTAGCTGCTTATCGAGAAAAAATGCCTTAGGCTATATTTTAGAAATCTGCAGCAGACGACATTTGAAACAGGTTGACACAAGAGCAATTTTGAACACAATCATTATCAGGGAAAGGACCTGAGAGTGATTCATATCGGCATATTAATTGTCACCCCATTTCAGCTGAACTCTGTCAGGACTGAATTTTATAAAGAAGACTATTTCATGTTAAATATCGGACGATAGTATGTTTAATGTTTCAACAGTTTAAGACTTTTTCATAACTTTAATCTAAGAAAATGGACTCGTTCTCCATATATAATTTCACGGCTTTAATTCGAAACGAAAAAAAGGTATTTTAATGTTTGGTAACTCGATAAACACCTAGCTAAGTCAAAACTGAATGTTATTTTCTGGATGCATTGAAGACGTGATTTTTGTTCATACGTTAAACCGTCGTTTAATTGGGGTTATATGCCGTTTTCAACATTATTTCAGTTATATCGCGGCGACAGTTCACATATTCCTAATCCCTGATCAGCCAAAAAAGCATTCGGCTAAGAAATGTGCCTTACCCAAAGCACTCCGACGGTCCCCGACGCTCAACCAGTCGGCAACGGCGGATTACTTATAAACATATAAGGCAAAACTGAATGTTAGTATCTGGACGCATTGAAGACGTCTTTTTATACAGACGTGAAACCATCATGGATTAAGGAGAACTTGTATATCTAGAGCACTATCTCTTGTTTTCCCGTTCATAGGTTTTATAATAACGCCTGCTGTAGACACGTCAATTGTCGACTATATCAAGGTAAGGGTAACCTTATCCCTCACACAGACACTCTCTGACGCCTCTGCATTAGACAATTTATGAAAACAATAGATGATCAATATCTCCCTTTGTCGGATTGTTTTTAACTCTATTAAACAATTATACTATTATAAATACAGAGTGTCCATATTTTTGCCTACATGTTTGCATAGTCGTCTGCTGCGAATTCGTTGTGAGTGGGAAAGGGATGAATGAATTTATCTGTCAAGGATACATCATGTCTAACCCTAACCCAGTCTTTCTGTTATTTAGTCTATCTTATATGACCCTGGCTTTCTTAAATGCAGACGTAGTTCATGCAGCTGCAGCAGACGACTTTTGAAACATGTTGGATTTTTTTTTAAATAATCATGACCAGGAAACGGACCCGAGAGTGACACATATCAGCATTCTAAGAAAATGACCATTACTAGAACATTATCACGGCTTTAACCCTTTCCTACATACAAACCCTTTCTGACGCATTTGCAGCAGACGATAATTGAAAACAACGTGTCAAAAGATGAAATTGCTCAAAACGAGCAAGTTCTCCTTTTCCCACAATGTTTCAACTTGACTAGGCAGCAATGTTTCATTTACAGACATTTTTCAATTAAAATTATTGAAAAGATAGTGGCAAAAAAAGAAATTGTTCTTCATGAGCATTCTCCTTTCTGCAGAGGCGTCAAAATACGTCTAAAAGTAAAGGTTGTGTTTATCAGACACTTCTTTTACCTGACATTGTTTACTGCAAGAGTCATATTTTGTTCAAGGCACCGCGCAGACAGGCTTTTGGTAACATTATGTAAGTAGCCGACGGCTACCAAACTGGCCATACCACTGGGATTCGAACATTCGACCTGCCACTCCCGAATAGAATATCTTTACCAGTAGGCTATCGAATCGGACGGAGGTAAAGGGTTAAGTGAAAAAAGTTTACAACTGTAGGTTACATGATAGTGGATATCACTAATCTCTTTTCAGCCCACCGATTTTCGAACGTCCTTGACATTCTACATTTGGTATAACCACTATTTTAATATATTTAAAATTGTACAAATAACTGACAATTCGTAAATGATATATTTCAAGAATTGAGTAATTAAATTTGCTTCTCACATTTGAGCCCGTTTGTGCGAAAGGTATACGCTCGCATTCCTGAACAGTATATATCCAGATCAAATTGTTTAATCAGCTTGAATTCGTAAAGTTTCAAAAGAGCCTTAAGGGTGTACAGAACTGAGAAGTAGATTTTTTTTATAATATTTAACTTTTTTTGTAACATTGTTTTTTTTAAAGTTGGATGTATGGATAAAAAAACACAAGAAAATTGGTATGTGGCTGTGCTTAATTTTATGCTAGATTAATTTATGAAAGCCTTATGATATGCACTTTTTTTTTTTTGCTATTTCAGCACATGAAAAAAACAACGTTTTCATGCAAATTACCAATATTTGAAAGATGATATGCTAATCTCTTGTCTTTTTGTGGTATAAATCACATTCTGGAGTTTTTTTATCCATATCTTTGGAGGTTCACATGCTATGTTGTAATTAAACCTCACAAATATACGCTATTTTGCCCTGATGAGAACCAATATCTGTCAGGTGTAAGAACAGACAGGTTCTAAACTTTGAAATAAGGAAAAAACATATTTATAATATTTAACTTTTTCTAAAACTTCTTCAGATGATTGAAATATCGATCGTTTATCAATATTTGAAAAGAAAAAATATATGTCCCTGAGCAAACTTTAGAGTTTTTCTTTTCTGAATACTTGTCTAAAAATTGCCAAATATGAATATATATTTATTTATTTTTCAAACGTTTCTTCAATTGTAATAAAAGTATTCCAATGTTTTCTTCTTTTTTTTCAAAAGCAAATGATAATAAAAACGTTCTAAATTAAAATACATAAACATGGATTTTAACATGTTCTTTTTACCCAGCTATATTATATAATAAAACATGGCGTCTGGACAGCGCTTGGAAGACTCACGAAGGATATTCTGCCCTTTATCTCAAACAAGTTTAATTTCAAAAGGTTAAATATTAAGATTTTATTTTGGTGTACAATATTTGTTTAGCCAACATAAACACACACACACACACACACACACACACACACACACACACACACACGTTTACCGCCTCGGTTTTGAAGTGGAAGAGGGTTCGCGTTGTGTGCAGGAGGTCGCAGGTTCGATACCCGGCCGGGTCATACCAAGTATTAAGTAATATGTTTTCCTCCTTGGTGCTCAGGGTTGTTTAGTTAGCATTACGACTGGCTCACAGGTGTCGAATAGACTGACACGTAGTAGCGGTAACTTTCCCAGAAAAGTCCTTTATATAACATGAATGTTGCGGAAAGCAGTGAACAAAAAAACATAAAACAAATAGAATATGTTTCACGCCACATCTGAACAAATCGACATCAGATAGTGGACAGTGATACAATGTATGTACCACCTGTTAGATGTTCTCATTATAGCGTGTTCCTTGGGAGCGGGGGACCTGAATTCGATTACCGGCCATCACATACCGAATACTTTAAAATGTGTACTTATTGTATCCCTCCTTCGGGTTCAGGGTTCAGGGGATACCGATACGATTAATGCATCGATGTTAGGATAGATGATACCAATCATACTTGTGTATTACGCAGGAAACGCCGTGATATAACTAGAGTGCTGAAGAAACGACATAAAACACCCCCATTCACTTAACAAGAGAAATACAATTCATGTAGAATAATTTAATACTCGATCTATCGATTTATTTTCAACACCGTCTTCAACATTATCTCAGTTATATCACGGCAACTAATTATCTACCCATGTAGAATATAGTGAGTACATGAGGAATTACATGTTTAATGTCGTTTTCAACATATTTTAAGTATACTAAATAAAGGGTGGCCAGCTCACACACCCACGTGTTGCACGACTTTTATTTCAGCTTTGTTGGAGTATGACGTACAAGTTAGATAATTTTCTTAGAAAGTATTTCTGCTACTAACGACGCTTTATCCAGCAGGACATTATGAGGGCTGGAGTTATTGTGATTACGTAATTTGATTGATCGGAAATTTAAGTAAGCATGCTACAGTTTTTTAATTTAATTTTGGCGGCCATTTCACGCACGATACCATGTGTTTCCTAGATCTCAATAGTTACTCCACGGTATATTCCTACAAACGCATTTCAAACAATTAGATGTTTTTGATTATCCTCCATGAAGTTAATCGAAAAGATTTGAACTCACAACTCTTCTGACAGCTTTCAGGGTATTATTTCTGACCCCCGTCATCCAGAGCGGTTTACATGCATTATAATTGAAAATGTAACCAGGTGTCAGCGAGCGAAGGACGAATAAGTTGACTGAAGCACAAAGGTTTTGAATGATCATGCATTAATGCACCAGGCATTGAGAAAATAGTATGATTGTGACGGAAATGATGTCTACACTAATAGATTACCGATCTGCTTATGCGGGGTGAAAATTAAAACGTGTTATAACGTCGATTGTATCGGGTTCAGTATTATTTGCGTATTATAAGGTTGAATTTATTAATTACGACACTAAAACAGTAAAGGTATGTTTGGTAGTCTGGAGTGTACGTTAAACACATATTCTACCGACTATTCAGATACCAACAATAATACAAATAGTGTTTGTTTAATCAACATAACATAAAACAGCATATCGATCTTTATCCTACCTATCCCCTCGTTTTCCTCTTCCTATTCTGATCCGTTTTCTTAACTATTCAATATGATAACATTTGATAAAGAATGACGTCACACACGGGTTATCATATGTCAATACACAGTGAAGTTTTATCTTTAACCCTTTCCCATATTTATTTTGAGTTGACACCACCCGAAGAAGAAAACATAGTTGCAAAGGATGAACTACTCATAATGATCATTGTCCCATTTTACCAGAATGTTCAACTTATTTTCAGTTATTAAACTTTCCTATATAACCATTTTCTATAAGTTTGCCTAAAAGTTGTTAAAGTCGTCTGCTGCTGGTGTGCTGTATGCTGGGAAGAGTTACGAAACACCCCTGTTGTAATAAATGGCTGTGACAAAAGGAATGTAAATGCTTGTTCATCCGATTATTCTTTATTCTATTATTGTTTTTACATCTGCAGATTTTTAAAGGTGCGTATTCAGGTGTTTAAGCTGTTGTGACAGACGTAAAAGTAAATGATCATTTATATGTAATGTAGTACTCCGATATTCTTATGTTTTAAGAAAGTTAGTGAAGTACAGAATGGGGCTGTAAGATATATTGGTTGATTGTGGTTTAACGCAAATTCGAGAAATTGTGTTATTCCATTGGTGGAAGACGAATGACGTGTGTCGCCTTGACTTTGGGCAAACGTCGGAAAGAATGTTGGTTGCTGGATTTCGAACTAACAACCGGTTGATTTACAGCACGCGTCGCTATTGACTAACTTACCCAGTCTTGGCCTGATAAATTGAAATACTTTAGTGGAATGACCTGTATATCTAGATAATATATGACATGTGCATTTCAAAAACTGTGTAAACACTTCTGCCAATATTCAGAACATTTTGAAGTTGTTTTTATATAGTAACACTTGAAACGCGATGTATATATAATAACAATGTACAGCTGTACCTATATCGTCCTTACACAGACTTGCAAAGCATCCATATCAGTTAACTCACTTTACTTTAAACACGTGACCCTTAACAAAAACAGGGCTGTGTATAATGGTTACTAGATAGCAATTTCGTAGCAATAGTAATCGTTTAGATATGTATCACTGAATCAAACATACACGTGGGACTACATGTTATACTTCTTTATGGTAATGTTAAACATAATGGAAAAGGATGTAAAGGAGTTAAAGTTCAATAAGGACGTTAACGAATAGTGTTTGTTTTGTACTGATCAGCCTTACGTTCAGTAAACCTTATAAGTAGCTCAAGGTGCAGATTCAACAATTAAATTATATATTTTTTAGTCTAACAAACAACAGCATCCAAGTTATCGCTTTAAAGTCCATAGCATAGTTTAATCCCTTGACGGCCAGTTTAAAAGACACAGGATTTAAACTAAATAATTTATAAACTGTTTATTTGCTTAATTAACACTTTTGAAAAACTTAATTTGTCTTTCCATATATTTTTTAAAAGAGTCTGAGTTTCAGTTTGTATATCGAATGAGGCCTTACATTTTGTGATTCTGACCTCGATTCAAAGTTTCTATAAAGATAATTAAGTGTTGGCTAAATCCGCCGCTCGCTAATGTGTAAATAGTTAGAATGAGGATTATACAAGGTTATTGTAAAATGCAGGGAATGCACAAAGTAGTATTGCCTTACACTAAGTGGATTATGTTACTACGATTAAGTTTGTTGAGATTCCGAAAATTAAAATGTATGGCGTTTGTGATAAACTATCGATATAGTCGCCAGTACAATTATACATACAGGATGAACAATAATGAAGATCCTTAACCGAATGAACGCAGGAGTCGGTTGACCTTGGTAATCAGTATAAGGTAATACGCAAGCTGGGGGCTAAAATAAGAAAATGCAGTAACACGATAACAATTGTCATAGTATGTCATCCTTTACCAAAGAATGTCTTTTCGATCTGAGTTGTTTTCACGTTTAAAATATGATTGATTGAAGCATATGTTTGCGGTTTAACAATCATTTCATGGCGGCTACTTCACGTTTCCATGTGTTTCATATATGCCTTACACACCAGTACTCCAGATAACAGTACCTCGAAGTAACTGGTTGCTTTTTAGGGATAGACAGTTAATTAATTTGTGAAATACATTTAATAGCACGGCTGCCAGCTAATACTCCAATGAGATGCACGACGTTCATTTCAACGACTGCTCGAGCATGACGTAAACATTAAATGGGTATTGCAAGTTTTCTTGAAACGTATTTCTTGAAACGTATTTCTGCTACAAACGACATGGTGACGGTTTAAATAGCAAGAACATACCTAATTAATTACGTAATTCGATTGATTGGAAATTTAGGTTAGCATACAATAATACTATAATAAAATTGTGGCGGCCATTTTCACACAAGCAACCATTTGTTTCCTGGATCTCAAAAGTAATCTACGAACTATTCCTCCACTGCAAATGGATGGTTTCCCATTAAGACAATTCAAACAAATTGTTGGATTATAAATGACGCTAGTAGTCACACTTAAATGTTTTGTTATCCTTTATAAACATGAATTGTCCGAATTCGAACTCAAAGCCCTTCGATTGACAGACCTCGTATAGTTGAAAACGTGAACAGGTGTCAATGTGCAAGGAGCTAATAAGTACCCTGGAGTTCAACTGTTCTGAAAGATCATTCATATATGAACATGACCGGGACTTGAACAAATAGTATGGTTGTGACGCAAATAATGTCGACACCAATAGATTCAAGATTTGATAATGCGGGTCGAAAATTGCATTCGTTTTATTTCAAATGTGTTTTAACGTCGAATTTATCAGATTCGGTATTATTTACAACACCAAAACGGTAAATGTATGCTTAATAGTCTGGACGTTAAAGATATATTATACCGACTGTCAATGTATAACAAATGTGCTGAATCAATCGATAGAACAGAACACAACACATCGATATTTTATCTTCCTGAGATTCAGCAGGTGGGATGGTATTGGTTGCTTACATTAGGTTTTTTTTATTTCGATGTAAATATAAGGTGTCGTATCCGTCATGTCCGCCCCGATTTTACTTAGCTGTGGAAAGCGGCGAAATACGCAAAACAAATTAAAAAAAAGTATAAAGGTAAATAACTAAATATATATGTTAATAGTCTGGAGTATACGATACAAAGATAATCTATCGACTTTCCAGATACCAACACTAATACAACGAGCGTACAATTAATCAATAAAACAGAACATAAAATATCGATCTTTTACTTACCTATTCTGTCGATTTCCTCATCCAATTCTAATCTGTTTTCTAAACAATTCAATATTTCAATAACTTGACAGTCTCCATGTTGAAGATACTCCCACAATAGATAACATTTAAATCACATGACAATTATGTTATCATATTTCAATACATGTATATTGAAGTTTTATCTTTAACCTTTTCCCACATATTCCTCGTATACCAATCCCTACAGACCTGTGACAGACGACTTTTAAAAGCAGAGGCTAGAATTAAACTATCTCATAATAAATATTTTCAATGATTGTATTTACTTATGCTCTATAGATATTTTCACTTAAGGAGTTTTTCCATATGTTTGCCCAGATTGTTCATTAAAGCTATTGGACACATCGACACAGGGCGAACAACAACCGTATACGACTAGTCCGACATTGCTGATGTATTTGTTTCACAAGGCAGATTTGTTCATCAAAGCTATTGTATGTTTGTAAAGGGTTAATAAACATCGACACAGGGCGAACAACAACCGTATACGACTAGTCCGACATTTTTGATTTATTGGTTTCACAAGGCAGATTTGTTCATCAAAGCTATTGTATGTTTGTAAAGGGTTAATAAACGTCGACACAGGGCGAACAACAACCGTATACGACTAGTCCGACATTGCTGACTTATTGGTTTCACAAGGCAGATTTGTTCATCAAAGCTATTGTATGTTTGTAAAGGGTTAATACACATCGACACAGGGCGAACAGCAACCGTATACGACTAGTCCGACATTGCTGACTTATTGGTTTCACAAGGCAGATTTGTTCATCAAAGCTATTGTATGTTTGTAAAGGGTCAATAAACATCGACACAGGGCGAACAGCAACCGTATACGACTAGTCCGACATTGTTGATTTATTTGTTTTACAAGGCAAGACATACAACAATGATGTAAGTTAGCTGAAACCGTTCAGCACTGAATATCCTGAAGTAGACTATTCCATGTTCAAAATCAGGCGATCCCATTGTTCATGATATATCCGTATACGCGATCTATATTACAGATACAGGTTTAGAAAACGACGGGTCCCACATTGCCGATTTATTTGTTTAACAAGGCAAGACATACAACAATGATGTAAGTTAGTTGAATTCGTTCAGCACTGAATTACCTGAAGTAAACTCTTCCATGTTCAATCAACAGGCGACCCCATCTTTCATGTAATATGAGTTTTTGAATATTGTGATAACTAAAGGGTAAACCATGATGATTTCAGGTGAGCCAGTTTCGAGCTGTCTCACATTGATTTGTTTTATTTGCAAAAACCTCAAATATTGTCATTTACACTAACTAATTAGTTTTACATCGATTGCGAATCAAACTTTCATCTTATATCACTTAGTTTCAATGTCTGCATCCTGGAGACATGACCACTACTCACGTCGTTTGTGATGATAACTAAACAATGCAGAACCCGCTAATCTTGGGATTCGGACCCAAATATGTAAGTTAGGTATGAACTCCTAGTTTAAGAAATACCATTGACAAATGATTGATTGATTGATTTGTATCATTATTTATTGATTTGTTGGGTGCTTACGCTGTTTTCAACAATATTTCTGTCATATCACGGAGGCCTGTTTATATAACCTTTTCTCACTGTACTCCATAAAACAGTTTTTTCAAGCATCTGTCTGCATTTCCACATACACTGTTAGCCTAACGATGGAACACGAATTGTCGCATTGACGTTTGTCAAACGTTTGACGAAATGTTTGCTGTGTTTCGGTTCGAACTCACAACACCTGGAATAACAGCTCCCGTCGATAATTCGAACTCACATCCACTGTATTAACAGCGAGCGTCGCTCCTATTTCTAACTCACAACCGTTGGATTGACAGCCAACGTCGTTACCTTTTTAACTCAAAACATTTGGATTGACAGTGTGCGTCGCTACTATTTCTAGCTCAAAACTATTGGTTTGACAGCCCGCGTCGCTACTATTTTCAGCTCGCAACAGTTGGATTGACAGCCCGCGTCGCTACTATTTTCAACTCGCAACAATTGGTTTGACAGCCCGCGTCGCTACTATTTTCAACTCGCAACTATTGGTTTGACAGCCCGCGTCGATACTATTTCTAACTCACAACTATTGGTTTGACAGCTCGCGTCGCTACTATTTTCACCTCGCAACAGTTGGATTGACAGCCCGCGTCGATACTATTTTTAAATCACAACTATTGGTTTGACAGCCCGCGTCGCTACTATTTTCACCTCGCAACAGTTGGATTGACAGCCCGCGTCAATACTATTGTCAACTCGCAACAGTTGGATTGACAGCCCGCTTCAATACTATTTTTAAATCACAACCGTTGGTTTGACAGCCTGCGTCGCTACTATTTCTAACTGACATCCGCTGGATTGACAGCCCGCGTCGCTATTATTTCTAACTCACAACCGTTGGATTGACAGCCCGCGTCGCTACTATTTCTAAATCACAACCGTTGAATTGCTAGTCCGCGTCGCTACTATTTCTAACTCACAACCGTTGGAATGACAACCCGCGTCGCTACTATTTCTAACTCACAACTGTTAAATTGCTAGCCCGCGTCGCTACTATTTCTAACTCACAACCACTGGATTGATAGTCTGCGTCGCTACCATTTCTAAGTCACAACCATTGGATTGATAGCCCACGGCGTTTCTCTTTCTAACTTACAACCGCTGGATTGACAGCCAACGTTGCAACCCCGACTCGGCCAATTATAACATGGACTGAAAGGGAAGATAGCTTCTCCCAATAGTGTCCGTCCGTGAGTTAATCAGGATCTAAACAAGTTGTCAGAATCTTCTAACTCGCTTTAGAAAGCAACATGTGAATAGTGATGATATTCAAATACGCTTTAGAAAGCAACATGTGAATAGTGAAGATCTTCTAACACGCTTTAGAAAGCAACATGTGAATGCGGAAGATCTTCTAACACGCTTTATAAAGCAACATGTGAATGGTGAAGATCTTCTAACACGCTTTATAAAGCAACATGTGAATGCGGAAGATCTTCTAACACGCTTTATAAAGCAACATGTGAATGGTGATGATCTTCTAACACGCTTTAGAAAGCAACATGTGAATGGTGAAGCTCTTGGTTAGACTGTGTGGATTCACAGGCTGCTCGTACATGTTGCCACATCGTCGGCTTTTTCAAATAACTTTCTGCACTATCTTGTCTTATGTTATAGTTTATATACAGTACAGTGAAGATATTCAGAGGGAATCCATCGTGGTCGAGTGGCTAGCTTCGGGGATTTTGAACGGAGCGTCCAATGCTCCATCCCCAGTCATGGTCATGATAGAGTGCCAGTTGGCAAGGGAAATTTTCTAGTTTAGGACTCGTTTTTCAACCCAGCGATCATGATTTAGTGAACTGTCGCCGTGATATAACTGAAATAATGTTCAAAACGATGGCGTAAAACCAGAATAAAACATATTAGCCAGAACTACCTATGACAGAGAAAATAGAAACGGCAGCTCCTCAAAGAACGCAATTATACGCGTCTGCCTGTTGAAAAATTTAGAAACTATTGTTGCAAAAAGTCAGCAATTTCTCACTTTCCCGCAATGACTTTTGCTCAAGTTACCAAACAACTTTCAAATGTCTATAGTTTATCTTCGTTCATTTGCTTTTCATCCGAAAAGGGGACATGAACATGTGGTTATAAAATGTGGTCGCTTAACAGAGGTGTCGTTGTTTAAGTTTACACTGTAGTATGTCTAGTATATTGTTTCACTCACCCGTATTTTGAACCATTTTGATTCATCTCTGTATTCAATGTCTTATTCATGTTAACCTCCAATACTTTCATTAATTAAATATCAGTCACCCGACTTTGACAAGAGTCCCGAGTCGCGACACGACTGTCATGTTGGAGTTAACTTGAGCAAGGCACATTTTCTACCCTTTTTAACCAGGGATCATGAATAAGTGAACTGTCGCCGTGATATAACTGAAAGAATGTTGTCAACGGATTAACAACCAAATTGAGTGTGGTGTAAAATTAGATGTAATCCTAATCATTACTCTTGGCAACATTGACATGGTCAGTGTTATATGATATTACTCTGAACCCTTGACCTTAGATTGAATCAATGTAAAAAGCGATGTATTCACGAGATGAGGGGTTATCACCGTTTTCAATATTAAAAGTGATGTATTCACGATTTGACGGGTTATCACCGTTTTCAATGTTAAAAGCGATGTATTCCCGAATTGACGTGTTATCACCGTTGTCAATGTTAAAAACGATGTATTCACGATTTGACAGGTTATCACCGTTGTCAATGTTAAAAGCGATGTATTCACGATCTGACGGGTTATCACCGTTGTCAATGTTTAAAGCGATGTATCTACGATTTGACAGGTTATCACCGTTGTCAATGTTAAAAGCGATGTATTCACGATCTGACGGGTTATCACGGTTGTCAAAGTTAAAAACGATGTATTCCCGAATTGAAGGGTTATCACCGTTTTCAATGTTAAAAGCGATGTATTCACGATTTGACGGGTTATCAACGTTGTCAATGTTAAATTCGATGTTTTCCCGAATTGACGGGTTATCACCTTTGTCAATGTTAAAAGCCATGTATTCACGATTTGACAACTTATCACCGCTGTCAATGTAAAAAGCAATGTATTCACGATTTGACGGGTTATCACCGCTGTCAATGTTAAAAGCGATGTATTCACGAATTGACGGGTTATCACTGTTGTCAATGTAACAAGCGATGTATTCACGATTAGACGAGTTATGGTAGTTGTCAATGTTAAAAGCGATGTATTCACGATTTGACGGGATATCACCGTTGTCTAAGGTAAAAGGCGATGTATTCACAATTTGATGGGTTATCACCGTTGTCAATGTTAAAAGCGATGTATTCACGATTTGACGGGTTATCACCGTTGTCAATGTTAAAAGCGATGTATTTACGATTTGACTGGTTATCACCGTTGTCAATGATAAAATCGATGTATTCACAATTGACTGGTTATCACCGTTGTCAATGTTAAAAGCGATGTATTAACGATTTTACTGGTTATCGTATTTGTCAATGTTAATTCTTCCTTACATGCAACACATGTGTAGTAGAGGTCGAGTTCGATCTTAGATTCGCTGATTCATTCAATTCCGATGTTTGGCAACACATGCTTTGTGACTCACGCCATTAGCAGTCTAACAATTGTTGGCAAAGTTCATCATCGAAGCTAACTATGTGTCTGGCAATAATGTTGTATACTTGACTGATTTGAGAAAGTTAGAAAGCATACGTTATGTGGCCGCCGTGTCTTGTCTGTAATACCTTTTGAAAACGGAATTAAGCTCCTATTAGCCCCCAAAACACATTAAAATTAAAGCATGTTTTCCCTAGTTTTGCTCGAAATGTTTGAATTATGTGCACCAGGAAGGGATTATGTATGACTGTCTGTCGGAAGGCGAGCATACAATCGTAAGTCAGCCTGGAAACACTCAGAGATTCACTTATATAGCCAATGGCCTTGACGAGAACACCAAGGATGACGCGAAGAGGCAGGAGTCATTCCAGAATAAATTATACTCTCTTAATGAAGATAGAATGTCTCAAGAACATAAAGGGACTGAATTTATATTGGAAGCAGCACAGGTAACAAACCCCTACCTTGTATAAGGTTAGTCCGCCGTGGTCGTGTGGTTAGCGTGGGGAATTTGTAAACGGTCGTTCCAGTTCGATCCCCTATACCGCCGGTCATGGATGAGTGCCCTTGGTAAAAGCATATTTCCTAGCCTTATATTATTATATTTACTCAGGGATCAACATTGCGGACTCAGTGTAAGTTATCTACCCGGATAAACCTAAGCATGCCGCGTGGAGTGACCAGGAAAGACACTTCGCCTCCTGTGGATTTTCTGTTTCAGAAATCATTACTCTATATCTCTGTCCCAATGTATGGCCTGGTTTAGCTTGAGCGGACTGCGCAGGCTGTCCTGGGTCGATACATTACACTGATACCATAATGTTGGTTTTCTCGTGAAACAGCTCATATAAATATAAACCTAATACAAAGTTGCGTATAATAACAGTAAGTCTTTTCCGAGAAGTTGGGGATGGAATATATGGGTGTAAAATTCGCATATATGTACAGGTATTCGTGAAAGCAATCACGTAGGCACATATAATATCCTTGATAGGGGACCTTTTCAGAAATGAAACAGAAGGCATACACTCGTCAAAGAAGGAACAGGTTAAAAGATAAAGCTGAAGTATGTACACTTTGATATATTAGCATTAACAGTTATTTTTACGTCTGAGTGTCATTATGTACAAACTACGATTCGGTTTAATAGGAACGTCGCGAATAAGTCTAAACCATGGGCAGTGAATGGAATGTCCCGGAATGTGTCAGCATTCGCATTAACCCTTTCCCACACACAACACATATGCAGCAGACTATTTTGAAATAATCTATAAAAAACCTCCATCCATTAAAGGTTAATTACTGGATATAATTGAAAACATTGTGACAAATAGAGAAATTGCTCATTATGAGCAATTTCTTCTTTTGCCACAATGTTTTTAAAAGTCGTCTGCTACAGAAGCGTTAGGTTTAAATATTCCACTAAAAAATTAGACTATGCGTACACTGAGTTGTTATTTTAGAAAAGTAATGCTTGTTTCTTGTCGAATATAATGTTGATTTGTAGTATATGGATTGCCTAGTTGTAGATGATGTAGTTGTGAAGCATCGGATTCATTTAAGTGTTAAGTCACATTTATTTTGATTTAATTATATTTTAAGGCAGAACATACCTAATTGACTCGGTGATTTCCGTATTATGTCGTAAAAGATCGGTACAGTTCATGGAATGAGCGGACCTGTCTACCGGAAAGTACATGAATTATAGCGATCCCTTACGTCTTCGTACGTAAAAGGCCCATTCGTAAATGACAAATACCAATCTCGTACGGAAGCCGCTTTGCCCATTAGGGGAGTCGTACATTTATTATTCGTAAGACGACATCATTGTGGTACAACACGACCCTCAAATAGCCCAACACGACTCATTATAATACCGTGTAACATGTTCGCGCTATTCGATTGGGTGGGCACGTCCACAAACTAGATTCATTGTGTAAATGCAACAAGAACGCTGCAGACGAACGCCAACGCTCGTCCTTTTTGTTCTTAGTCGATAAATGGGCATTTCTGAATAATTATAAAGGCCAGAGTTATGTGACTTTGTATATACATGTGTATACATGTGTTTTGTTCCTAGGAACATGTGTACCAAGGTAAGTTTAAAGTGTTGTTACGACGACGCAGACGACTACGACGCAAAGGGTATCACGATAACCCGACTTTGTTATTAAAAAACAGACGAACTAATAAGAGATCAATTATTGCGAGTTTAAGGCCACCATTGTGATAATGCTGTAATGGCCCGCCTCGTTAGTAGGATGCCAAGCTTTAATCCATTCCCATATACAGACGCTTTATGACGCCTCTGTAAACATCGTGACAAAATGGGAGATTGCTCGAAACGAACAATTTCTCCTTTTGGCACAATGTTATTATTTATCAATTATAATTATTCCTACATTTTAAGATATTTACCGTGACTTCACAGTCTTTTGCCACATATTTGTTGTTTGGGGAAAAGGGTAAATCGGTACTGTCCCAACATAAATGTTTAATGGTACAAGTCGGATCCCCTTGTTCCTCAGGATTGCGACGAAACCGTTGGTAACGTTGACCCTATGGCAAGATAAACTAGCCAGTAGTTTGTCAAGGAAATGCAGTGATAATCTGTAATATATTAAAATTGACGGAAAACACGGTTTAAATAAACCGTCTCTATATATGTTTAGGTTAACATACCAAACGGGTTAACTCCTAAGCGCTCAGGATTGTTGAGCTTGCATTGCAACTGACTCTCTGGTCTCCAGTGGTTTCAGGATATATTGACAAACAGTACTGGTAACTTACCAAGGAATCACCATGGTAAACATGTGTTGAAAGCGGCTTAACACTCTATAAAACACGTACAGGATGAAGCTGTCGGAAGCGATGAAGCAGTCGGTAGCAATCACTCTTGAGTGAATTCGCATCCCGGATTGGACAATATTCGTTTAGATGTACTTCTAAAATATTTATCCCGGGTGAACCTTTACCTTTAATCCAACGTGTTGACGACCAATTCGGCTTGTTGCATTGATTAGTTGCAACTCCTCGAAATAGTGTCTTTGAATCGAACTTGAAATTTGTTATACAAGTACGTTATACACATATGAGTAGCGTCTTGGAACTTGATGTTTCTTTACATCTTCCTGCATACCGAACCAAAACTCGCTCAGTGTGTTAACACAAGATCCCAAAATGTAGATCCAGCCATTAATGTCATTTGAATCTGGGGGGGGGGGGGGGGGGAGCATTTTTCATGTATAAGTGTCAAACGCTCTACCGTTTTACTACTACCTTCCACGATCATCATTTAATGATATGTATATAACAATGATTTCTTAAAGAGTAGTGCAGTCAATACACGGATTTCAACTTAATTGTTATTGACATGAAATACCCTTCTTTAACAAAAAACCGAATCGGTGGCGTAGTGTTAGAGCGTCCACCTCTAGTGCATGAGGTCGCGAGTTCGATCCCCTGCCGGATGATACCAAATACTTTAAAAGTGGTAGTAATGGCTACCCTTCTTGGCGCTCAGGGTTTCAGTTTTAGCATTAAGTTTTACCGGCTGCCCGGCTGCTGAAGGATAACTGGACCAGTACCACTGGTAAATTACCCTGGAAGCTCCGTGTATAATTGAAAACTTATTGGAAGCGGCGTAAAACACCAAACAATCAATCCATTTTCAACAATGGAATAATATATGTAAACATGTTAATTTGGATATCTGTGTAGACATATTTAGGTCCACACATGTTGTTGTATCTATAACGAATGTCCGCATCAGATAGGTTTGTCTAGAGTAAATGGCAGTTTGTTTGTATAATGTCATCCTATAAACTGTTTGCTTACAAGTTACATGTGTTTGTATAAGTATAATCATGCGTGTAACAAGTGTTTTTATAATGTGTTTGTACACAATCTTTGCTTGAAAGTTACTAATGTTTCAATACATAAAAATGCTTGTTAAATTTGTTTGTTTTTAGTAATACATATTTGTCTATGCTTGTCATATAAATACAAGAAGAATTTTGATGCAAAGCATCAAAGACGCCGCGCATGATTTTGAAGCATGACTTAAAGGAAGCAGATGCAGTTCAGTACATTTAAATAACCTGTGCAAGCAGACAGGATGTAAATATTTCGAACAAGATGGCCAAATGTCCCATTATGTTAACAAGAAGGCCAAGATGTGATTTTATTGCTCACCTGGCTACCATAGCCTATTTAAAAAGGTTACCAGGAGCAGAAAGGGTCAATATTGACGTAGGGATTAAACGTTTTATATGCTACGATCTATGTGATATTCAGCATGTGAAGCTTAGTCGTGAAATGACAAGTTTAGCCCTAAAACCGTTTGGTTTCCGTTTTGCTTAAAATTCACTGCAACTACACTGTGTCATACAAGCTGAAGTTTCTCAAGTGTTTTTTTACCAATAAACTGTTTTAAATCCTCTAACTAGATCCATTAGATAAAAAACAAACATACGTGCTTAAATATTAATATATATTAAGGTTTATTGCCTCTAGTTATAAGTTAAGTGTGACACAAGCTTTGGAAGGAGAGGGGGGGGGGGGGGGGGAGGGGGTGAAGTCTATTCACCTTCCAGTTTAGCAGAAGTTTGATAGCAAAAGCGGGAGTATATAAACAAAAAATACGAAGTAATTAAAAAAAAAAAAAGAAGATATTTATAATCAGGATTGAGCATTATGAAAGTTCACATGTAAGAATATTAAGTCTGTTTTGTTTGTTTGTAATGTCACTTTAATTGTTTTGAAAATGCCGGTAGAAAACTGAAAAAATAAACAAACAAAGAGCGAAAACCAATTGGTACGAATCGTTCATCTCGAACGAAACATAAAAAACCGGGTACGAATCCAATGAATTTTAGAAATCAGATGAAATCGTGAAAACAGCGAAGTATTCATAACGGAAGGAAGCAGAGACAACTTAATTACTCTATGAGAACCGATGACACCTTGTCGTCTATTCAATAAGAATGACCAAAATTGCCAAGCGATGACATGCTGCATTTACAAATAGAACGTGTCACGTTACGGCCATGCCTATTGCATAGTTGGGTTAACGTTGTTTTTACAGTTTCTAGAATTATACTGTAATATGTAGTAATTAAAATAAATCAACAATGATTTTTTAAAGATTACCCATTTATTTAAAAATCTCAATATTGTAAATAGGCAAAAACATCGCCAGAAACTTTTTTCTGAGCTTTGATTAATCGGGTCGTAAACCAAACTATAAAAAGAACGTAGCCTAAGAGGTTAGGGAAAAGTTATTAAATACCCATTAGATGTGTCTAAAAGTTTGTAATAACGGTAGAAGACATGCCTATTTTCAGTATTTTGTATCTTTTTGTGTCTCAAATCATTTTATACAATTTATTGATACATAAAGGTGTTGTTGTTTTTTTCAAACAAACAACAGAGTTTTTTTAACAATAATAACATTGGTTTCTCCCTTTTCGATTACGTTACCCCATGGTACAAAATTGAAACCTATCCCATACTGACGCCGCGCTTCCACGCGACGTCAATAATATGTAAATGACCAAAGGCAAAATGCTTTGCCGACAATCCTCAATAAAGTATTGAATCTTGAAACCTGGGTTCAATTCCACTCACCTTATGGCGCTGTCACACTGTTTCGTATCTTACTAGCGTATGGCAGCATATGAAAAAAATATCAAGCATACGCTGGTATACGCTGACATACGCTAGGGGTACGTTAGGCAAAGGTTTTATACGTTTCAAGCACGGTAGCATACGCTGTTATACGCTTGCATACGGCGAGGCAGAACTTTTGTTTAAGCATGCCTTAAATATTTGTGCGTATTCGGACGCATGGTTAATACTATAAGCAGACGCAAGGCATACGCTGAAAACGTTCGAGTTACGCTAGAGGTACGTTACTCATAGGGCGAGGACGCTGGTCATACATTGACATACGCTGACATGAAGGTGTACCGTTCAGCTAGGGTATTGATGGCGCAAGAGTAACGTAGTTCTAACGCGTGTCTGACGTATCCGCAACGTATTGAGACATCTTAACGTATGCCTGACGATTGAGTAACGTATTTTTAACGTACAACTAGCGTATGATTGGCGTATGGCAAGCGTATCTGCTACATATTGCCAGCGTTTTGATTAAGATCTTCTACAGTTCTTCGTGGACTTATACGGCCACTTTCTCACGTAATAGCGGTACGCTAGACATGCGCAGTTCATATGCTACTCATTTGCTAGCCATACGCAGACTACGCTGGTAATACACTGGACATACGCTGGTTTTACGCTACTCATACGCTACTCATATGTTCAATATGGTAAGTATACAAACAATTCTGTATTTTCAAGGGCTTTTTGTGCGTATGAAAATTAATAAGTTAGTCTCATACGCAATAGTGTGACAGGGCCATTACGTAGCGCTAAGTAATACTTAAAAACGTAAAAGCATATATCATCATTTTTGTTTTTCTGATATTTTGTAAAACATGAATGGTGGATTTTTTTAAAACAAAAGACTTAAGTTGACATTAATAGTTCCCTTGCTGACCGACAATTCTTAATAATAAAACAAATATTTGTCTTTTTTATTAGGAACACAAAAATACGGTCTGAACTATTACTTAGCGCTAAGTATCGTTGGTGTAATTGGGGCCTGTTAACCCTTTCAGTGACAACTTCCCTAAAAAAAGAAGACAAGTAAACAACCACACAACTAAAACACTACACATACACAACTACGCAACGCATGTCGTCAATGATTTCATCGCGTGTATTAGAGTTGCACTCGGAAAAAAGAGGCCCCTGTCATCAGTACAAAACTATACAACTACACATCTACGCAAATACACAACTACACACCTTAACAACAACATAACTACACAAATATAACTACACAGGTACACAACTACAACTACACAAGTACACAAGTAAAAAGTTACGCAATTACACAACTAAAATAGTACACATACACAACTACGCAACCACATACCTACACAACTACATAACTACACAACTTCAACTACACAACTACGCAATTACGCCATTACTCAACTAAACAACTACACCTACACAACTACTAGGGAAAAACAATTACACAATTACACAACTACGCAAATACGCAACTACGTAACTGTAAAGGATATGGAAAAGTGTGTTTTAGGGTTATAGAACTACACAGCAACGTAAATACACACCTAAACAACCACACAACTAAATAACTACACATACACAACTACGCAATTACATACCTACACAACTACATAAGTAAACAACTTCAACTACACAACTACATAAGTAAACAACTTCAACTACACAACTACGCAATTACACCTTACACAACAGAACAACTATACCTACACCTACACAATTACTAGGAAAAGTGTGTTTTAGGGTTACATGTATACAACTACACAGCTACCTAAAACACACAACTAAACAACTAAAGAACACAACTACACAATTACAAAACTACGCAAATACACAACTACGCAATTATACAACTACACAGCCATATGTACACAACTACACAACTACACAACTACACAACTACATCAGTACACAACTACACAACTACACAACTACATAACTACACAAATACAACTACACAAGTAAACAATTACGCAACTGAACCCGCGTCCGCAGCGAAGTGTTAGCATTGGGCGATTTTGCTATAAGGCAGTCTCGCCGTTAGAAACCGCGCTGACGGCACGAAGTGCTTCCCTTATTTCCAGGCAGCACTCTGCGTATGGCTGGGGAAATGTTTCCAGGGGCCAGATTTGATACAAGGCAGTCCCGATGTAGGAACCTGTGCTGACAGCGACGTGCTAGCCTTGTCTCAAGCTAGCACTCTGCGTATGGCTTGGGAAATGTGCGCTGGGGCAGACTGTGCTATAAGGCAGTTCCGCCGTTAGAACCTGCGCTGACGGCGAAGTGCTCGCCTTGTTTCGGGGGCAGCACTCTGCGTATGGCTGGGGAAAGGCGCGCTTGGGCCTATTTGCTTTAAGGCAGTCCCGCCGTTTACCTGCACTGACGGCGAAGTCCTCCCCTTGTTTCAAGACAGCACTATGTATATGGCTTGGGAACTGTGCGTTGGGGCCTGATTTGCTGCAATGCAGTCCCGCCGTTAAAATCCGCGCTGACGGCTAAGTGCTCCCCTTGTGTCAAGGCAGCACTCCGCATAAAGCTGGGAAAATGTGCCCTGGATCCTGATGTTCTATAAGGCAGCCCCGCATAATTCGCTATAAGACAATTCCGCCGTGTAGACCAGCGCTGACGGCGAAGTGCTCGCCTAGTTTCGCGGGCAACACTCTGTGTATGGCTGGGAAAATGCGCACCGGGGCCTAATTTGCTATAAGGCAGTCCCGACGTTTAACCCGTGCTGACGGCGAAGTGCTCGCCCTTTCTTAAGGCAGCTCTCCCGGCGTGCCCTGGGAAATGTAAGCCTTGGCTGAGTTCGCTATAAGGCGGTCCCGCCGTTAGAACCCGCGCTGACAGCCAAGTGCCTGACACAAGGCGGGCACTTCGATATGGTCGCGGGTTCTAACGACAAGACTACCTGATAGCAAATTCGGCCAGGGCGCCCATTTCCCGGGACAGCGAAAGAAGCAAGGTGGGATCTTCGCAGTGCACGCTGGTTCTAACGGCCGAACTGCCTTAAAGCACATTTCCCGGGACAGCAATGAAAGCAAGGCGAGCTCTTCGCCTGTAGGCCCGAGTGCTTCCGTAATTCCGTTGTTCCACTCCCGTGACAATATTTGCGTAGTTGTATACTTGAGTAGTTGTGTGTTTGCGAAGTTGTTTAATTGTGTAGTTGTTTATCCCTAGTAGTTGTGTAGGTGTAGTTGTTTAATTGTGTAATGGTGTAATTTGTGCATTTGTGTAGTTGTGTAGTTGTGTAATTGTGTAGTTGTAGTTTAGTAGTTGTATTTGCGTAGTTATGTAGTGTCGTAGGTGTGTGGTTGTGTACTTGTGTAGATTTAGATGTGTAGGTGTGTGATGGTGTAGTTGCGTAGTTGTTTACTTGTGTGTAGGTGTGTGGTTGTATTTGTGTACATATGTAGTTGTGTAGGTGTGTGGTTGTGTATTTGTGTATTTGCGTAGAAGTTTAGTTGTGTAGTTGTATAGTTGTGTAATGATGTAGTTGCATAGTTGTGCAATTGTGTATATGTGGTTGTGCGTTTTTGTGGTTGAGTAGTTGCGTATGTGTGTAGTTGCATAGTTGTGTAGTTGTGTAATGAAGCAGTTGTGTAGATGTCGTTGATTAATTGTATAGTTGTGTACTTGCGTAAGTGCGTAGTTGTGTAGTTTTGCAGTTGTGCAATTATGTATGTGTAGTTTTGTGATTGTGAAGTTTTATAGTTTTGTAGGTGCGTACAATGTAGTTGCGTAGTTGTGTAATTGTGTATTTGTAAAGCTCTAGTAGTTGTTTAACTGTGTAATGATGTAATTGCGTAGTTATGTAGTTATGTAGTTGTGTAGTTGTGTGGTTGTGTAGTTGTTTAGTTGTGTAGTTGTGTAATGGTGCAGTTGCGTAATTGTTTACTTGTGTACTTGTGTAGTTGTATGTGTGTAGTTATGCAGTTGTGTAGGTGTGTAGTTGTGTACTGATGAAGTTGTGTAGTTGTGTATATATGGTTGTGTAGTTGTATAGTTGTGTAATTGCGTAGTTGTGTATTTGCGTAGTTTTTGTAATTGTGTAGTTGTGTTCTTTAGTTGTGTGTTTACGTAGCTGTGTAGTTGTATACATGTAACCCTAAAACACACTTTTCCTAGTAATTGTGTAGGTGTAATTGTTCTGTTGTGTAATGGTGTAATTGCGTAGTTGTGTAGTTGAAGTTGTTTACTTATGTAGTTGTGTAGGTATGTGGTTGCGTAGTTATGTATGTGTAGTTTATTAGTTGTGTGGTTGTTTAGGTGTGTATTTACATTGCTGTGTAGTTCTATAACACCAAAACACACTTTTCCATATCCTTTGTAGTTACGTAGTTGTGTATTTGCGTAGTTGTGTAATTGTGTAATTGTTTTTCCCTAGTAGTTGTGTAGGTGTAGTTGTTTAGTTGAGTAATGGCATAATTGCGTAGTTGTGTAGTTGAAGTTATGTAGTTGTGTAGGTATGTGGTTGCGTAGTTGTGTATGTGTAGTATTTTAGTTGTGTAATTGCGTAACTCTTTACTTGTGTAGTTTTAGTTGTGTACATGTGTAGTTGTATTTGTGTAGTTATGTAGTTGTTAAGGTGTGTAGTTGTGTATTTGCGTAGATGTGTAGTTGTATAGTTTTGTACTGATGACAGGGGCCTCTTTTTTCCGAGTGCAACTCTAATACACGCGACGTACTCATTGACGAAATGCGTTATTTTGTCTTGTGTGTAGGTAAAGATTCACATACACATGTCGTGCGCTTATCGCTTTAATTTACATCGAAATATCGACACAACGTATGTGAAATAAGATATTTAAGGTCATTTAACAACCTGTATTATGTTGTCTTGCGTGTAAGTGCAAGTCAACATATATATCCTGTAATATTGTCGATTTCATTTAGAATAACATGTATAATTTGTTATGACGATATGATTTGTTATATATCGACAAATCGTCGGAACCCATGAAAACTTGCCTTGCTGTAATCAGTATGTCGACACAACTTAACTAGAAACATAAAACACTAATACATTAACTGGTGCCAACTTAAAGCTGCCGTACTTAGCACATATCTAAAAAATAGTGTTATCACTAAGTAAGTGTCATGATAAATAACTAGTTAACCGCATAATTATCAAAATTAAACCATGCGTATGACCAATTTGAAAAATGCATTGATAAAACTGCGCATTTATTGAGTATTCTCTGCTAAGAATAAATTAATCCATAAATCTAGATCTATATTTAGCTACACGAATGTCACCACATTGTTCGTAAAGGATAAACATATGTATGTAAAGACGGGGACGCGAAGGGATGTACATATTTGTGTAAAGACGGGGACGCAAATGGATGTACATATATGTGTAAAGACGGGTACGCAAAGGGATGTACATATATGTGTAAAGACGGGTACGCAAATAGATGTACATATATGTGTAAAGACGGGTACGCAAAGGGATGTACATATATGTGTAAAGACGGATACGCAAAGGGATGTACATATATGTGTAAAGACGGGGACGCAAAGGGATGTACATATATGTGTAAAGACGGGGACGCAAATGGATGTACATATATGTGTAAAGACGGGTACGCTAAAGGGATGTACATATGTGTGTAAAGACGGGTACGCAAAGGGATGTACATATATGTGTAAAGACGGGGACGCAAAAGGATGTACATATATGTGTAAAGACGGGTACGCTAGAGGGATGTACATATGTGTGTAAAGACGGGTACGCAAAGGGATGTACATATATGTGTAAAGACGGGGACGCAAAAGGATGTACATATATGTGTAAAGACGGGGACGCAAAATGATGTACATATATGTGTAAAGACGGAGACGCAAAAGGATGTGTGACATGTAGAACGATAAGGGTTAAATATTACATCTGACATCATTGTGTCACCTATGAATAAGACAAATCATTACAGCTTACACAAAGAAACAATTTTTATGAGGTATATCTGTCTCTTGTTAAATGGAACAATGCATGTTTATACCCAGTTATATTTGACCCCTGTCCGGTAGTTTTCGGGCCTAGATGCAGCTGCGGACAGACAATGGTTGACACTGTATACGCACAGTCGATAATGAGTCGTATATTGGCAGCTTGTATGTGGTATGGAGCAACATTGGCAAAACAACAAAACTAAAATTGTAATCAATTACTATATCCCTTTGACACACTTTCTGGCGCCTCTGCAACAGACGACATTTGAAAACATAGTGGCAAAACGAGAATTTGCTCATCATTTAATTAATGCTTGTTCTTTCATTTATAGAGATTTTCGATAGTTTTGACAAAATGATTTCAAATTTGTCTGCTGCCAATTTGCTGTATGCGAGAAAGGGCTATATGATCCCGTCGCTGAGAAGCGGTAAGATCATGGATTGACAAACGCGATACATTTATAGATACATTTTTTACAGCTGATGTACAGGAATTCGAATCCGTTCGGAATGACAACAGGTATGTAGGGTCGATCCGGTTGCCGTGATTTTAATATTATTGAAATGTTGAAGACCGAAAGTCAGAAGGTCCGGGCTCACGCAGAATGTTGTCTCTCGTTGACCATTAATTGTAGAAATGTTAAAGACTGAAAGTCAGAAGGAGGGCTCATACAGAATGTTGTCACTCGTTGACCATTAATTGTAGAAATGTTGAAGACTGAAAGTCAGAAGGTGGGGGGTCACGCAGAATGTTGTCACTCGTTGACCATTAATTGTGGAAATGTTGAAGACTGAAAGTCAGAAGGTCCGGGCTCATACAGAATGTTGTCACTCGTTGACCATTAATTGTAGAAATGTTGATGACTGAAAGTCAGACGGTCGGGACTCACGCAGAATGTTGTCACTCGTTGATCATTAATTTTCAATATCTATGACATTTATACTGCTGCATTTAACATTTATTGTGACCTCTTATGCCTATAACAGGAAATGATTAATAAGTCTGCACTTCTCTTCGTCTTTTCCGAACTTATTTACCGATACACGGTTCAACCGCGCATTGTTCTGCGCAAATCATTTACGACAAGTGTAGATCTTGATTAGCCAGTGCATTCTGATACGACTACACTATTCGCCAATTAGTTATAAAAGGTATTAAGAAACTTCTGTAAAGCAATATTTCAATTATAGTATCCATTTACAGTATCCAATTACATCATCCATTTACAGTATCCAATTACAATATCCTTTTACAGTATCCAATTACATCATTAACACAAACTTTACTGTCAATATTTTAGGCATTTCCATTAACGACGTCTAAGTTCTAAAGATTCATGCATTGTGATTAAGTGCCGTATCCAAAAGTCTGCCAGTTATATCACGCCTACCATTAATTGTCGTGTGTTCCCTGGCTCTCTCAAACCAGCACTCCGCACAGCAATCGTCTTAGGCAACTGGTTACCTTCACACGTATACTTTAAACCGATTGGTAGAAGATAAATGACGCTAGTCGCAAGGGCTTGCTAATCACGTGAAATAATTACCGTGCGAATCGGAATTCAATTCCTAGATCGCATCGTCTTTATTGAATGCGCTATTGCGATTCGCCTCGGGCTCATATAGAGATATGTTCGAAGGTAAGCCAATCTAGACGTCGACCCATGGAAAAAAAGACACAGGCCCGAAGGTAAACCAATCTTAACGTAGACCCGTGGTCAAGAAGACCCATGCTCGAAGGTATGCCAATCTTGACGTCGACCAGTGGTCAAGATACCCATACTCGAATGTAAACCAAGCTTGTGGATGTAGGCCCGTGGTCAAGAAGACTCAGACTCTAAGGTATACCAATCTTGACGTTGACCAGCGACCAAGAAGACCCGGCTCAAAGGTAACCAAATTGTGACGTAGACCCGGGGTCAAGAAGACCCAGGCTTGAAGGTTAACTAATCCTGACATTGATCTTTGGTCAAGACGACCCAGGATCGAAAGTAACGAATCTTGAAGTTTTTGTGAAAAATGTAGTAAAAATCGTTTAACCTTCGAGTACGGCTCCTATAAGCAATATGTGTGTATTTGTTGTAAGTAGATTAAGACATGGCAATTGCATCCATGCAATCGGATCCTAATATATATACTAGTACACTGTATGTAAACTGTTTATGTAAACGGTATGACACCAAATGGCGAACAGTGCAATTTGCGCGGGTTTGGAAATTGATCTTGATATATATTGGTCGCGATTGCCTCGCTGTTGGTTAAACTGTAACACGGCTCACGTTGAGTTTACGAGTTTATCCGATATTTACCGATACAATAGACTGATGTGGTATGTACCAGAAGGGTGCAACCAGGACAGCATTGCCGAAACTCTTATCCAAAACCTGATATGTGACAAATAATTGAACATGGACATGTCGCCAGTAGGTTAGACTATTATCCAAAACTTGTTTTGCGACGAATAATTGACCATGGCCAAATTGTACCAGAACTTCGGGTAGGCTAGCGAGGACGAAACTGTTATCCAAAACTTGTTTTGTGACGAATAATTGACCTTGGCCACATTGTACCAGAATGTCGCGAGTAGGTTAGACTGTTATCCAAAACTTGTTTTGTGACGAATAATTTACCTTGGCCACAATGTACCAGAACGTAGCTTGTAGGTTAGACAGTTTTACAAAACTTGTTTTTGTTGACGAATAATTGACCATGGCCACATTGTACCAGAACTTCGGGCAGGCTAGCGAAGCCGAAACTGTTATCTAAAACTTGTTTGGTTACAAATAATTGACCTTGGCCACATTGTACCAGAATGTCGGAAGTAGGTTAGACTGATATCCAAAACTTGTTTGGTGACGAATAATTGACCACGGCCACATTGTACCAGAACTTCGGGTAGGCTAGCGAGGAAGAAACTGTTATCCAAACAATGAAATCATGATAACACAATAACGTAATGTGTGTGATAACAGTGTTTATCTTTCTGGGAAAGGGTGAATGTTTATTTCATCCCACCTTGTTTTGAATGATTGTGCACATTGAAATCATGATAAAACAAGAACGGCGTCTGTGTGATAACAGTGTTTATCTTTTTGGGAAAAGGTCAATGTTTCTTTAATCCCACCATGTGTTGAATGATTGTACACATATCAAACATGATAAAATAAGTACGTAATGTGTGTGATAACAGTGTTTATCTTTGTGGGAAAGGGTACATGTTTCGTTCATCCCACCATGTTTTGAATGATTGTGCACATTGAAATCATGATAAAACAAGAACGGCGTCTGTGTGATAACAGTGTTTATCTTTGTGGGAAAAGGTCAATGTTTCTTTAATCCCACCATGTGTTGAATGATTGTACACATAGCAAACATGATAAAACAAGAACGTCATGTGTGTGATAACAGTGTTTATCTTTGTGGGAAAGGGTAACTGTTTCTTTAATCCCACCATGTGTTGAATGATTGTGCACATAGAACACATGATAAAATAAGTACGTAATGTGTGTGATAACAGTGTTTATCTTTGTGGGAAAGGGTGAATGTTTCGTTAATCCCACCATGTGTTGAATGGTTGTGCACATAGCAAACATGATAAAACAAGAACGTCATGTGTGTGATAACAGTGTTTATCTTTGTGGGAAAGGGTAAATGTTTCTTTAATCCCTCCATGTTTTGCATGATTGTGCACATAGCAAACATGATAAAACAAGAACGTTATGTGTGTGACTACAGGGAATTATTTTGTGAGAAAGGGTGAATGTTTCTTTAATCCCACCATGTGTTGAATGGTTGTGCACATAGCAAAGATGATAAAACAAGAACGGCGTCTGTGTGATAACAGTATTTATCTTTGTTGGAAAGGGTAAATGTTTCTTTAATCCCTCCATGTGTTGAATGGTTGTGCACATAGCAAACCTGATAAAACAAGAACGTAATGTGTGTGATAACAGTGTTTATCTTTGTGGGAAAGGGTAAAAATGTTTCTTTAATCCCACCATGTGTTGAATTATTGTGCACATAGCAAACATGATAAAATAAGTACGTAATGTGTGTGATAACAGTGTTTATCTTTGTGGGAAAGGGAAACTGTTTCTTTAAGCCCACCATGTGTTGAATGATTGTGCACATAGCAAACATGATAAAACAAGAACGTTATATGTGTGACTACAGGGAATTATTTTGTGAGAAAGGGTGAATGTTTCTTTAATCCCACCATGTGTTGAATGGTTGTGCACATAGCAAACATGATAAAACAAGAACGTAATGTGTGTGATAACAGTGTTGATCTTTGTGGGAAAGGGTAAATGTTTCTTTAATCCCTCCATGTGTTGAATGATTGTGCACATAGCAAACATGATAAAATAAGTACGTAATGTGTGTGTTAACAGTGTTTATCTAAGTACCTTCTCGAAATCTGGGCCATACATTGTGGTTTGCTCACAATTTGAAAAACAAACCGAATTAATAAACTCTGAACATAAACAATGTCATACAACCAAACTTATAAGTTCATATACAGGATTACACAGCGTAATTAACAGCTAAAATTGTTCAAGTATTTTATAATACAAAACTGAATCTATGATGAAAAGAATAGATTTTGAAAATACTTTCTTTCCAATGAAGTATCTATTTGTTTGTTGAGATAAATAAATATTTCCCTGTTTAAATAGAGAACGCTATTTATAGTAAATATAACATCAATAAATATTTCCCTGTTTAAATAGTAAACGTTATTTATAGTATATATAGACCCATTCATCTCAAGGAGTATAATAAATTTAAAGTTACACTGAGTATCAACCTAATAAAGCATGTCGAGGAAGAAAAATGTACACCTTAAAATTGGTGAAAAATATGTACTCAGATCATCATGTGACTCATACCGTTTGATTGAAAGCCCGCGTCACTTCTATTTCTAATTCACAACCGTTAGATTGACAGCCCGCGTCACTACTATATCTAACTCACAACCGTTAGATTGACAGCCCCCGGTACTACTATTTCTAACTCACAACCGTTAGATTGACAGCCAGCGTCACTACTATTTCTAACTCACAACCGTTAGATTGACAGCCCGAGTCACTACTATTTCTAACTCACAACCGTTGGATTGACAGCGTGCGTCAATACTATTTCTTACTCACAACCGTTAAATTGACAGCCCGCGTCACTACTATTTCTAACTCACAACCGTTAGATTGACAGCCAGCGTCACTACTATTTCTAACTCACAACCGTTGGATTGACAGCCCGAGTCACTACTATTTCTAACTCACAACCGTTGGATTGACAGCGTGCGTCAATACTATTTCTTACTCACAACCGTTAGATTGACAGCCAGCGTCACTACTATTTCTAACTCACAACCGTTAGATTGACAGCCCGCGTCGCTACTATTTCTAAATCACAACCGTTAAATTGACAGCGTGCGTCAATACTATTTCTTACTCACAACCGTTCGATTGACAGCCCGCGTCGCCACTATTTCTAAATCACAACCGTTGGATTGACAGCGGGCGTCAATACTATTTCTTACTCACAACCGTTAGATTGACAGCTCGCGTCGCTACTATTTCTAACTCACAACCGTTGGATTGACAGCCCGCGTCACTACTATTTCTAACTCACAACCGCTGGATTCCTAGACCATGTCGCTACTATTTCTAACTCACAACCATTGGATTGACAGCCCGCGTCGCTAGTATTTCTAACTCACAATCGTTGGATTGACAGCCCGCGTCGTTACTATTTCTAACTCACAACCGTTGGATCGACATCCAGCGTCGCTACTATTTCTAACTCACAACCGTTGGATTGACAGCCCGCGTCGCTACTATTTCTAACTCACAAACCGTTGGATTGACAGCCCGCGTCACTACTATTTCTAACTCACAACCGTTGGATTGCTAGACCGTGTCGATACTATTTATAACTCACAACCGTTGGATTGACAGCGTGCGTCAATACTATTTCTTACTCACAACCGTTGGATTGACAGCCCGCGTCTCTACTATTTCTAACTCACAACCGTTGGATTGACAGCCCGCGTCGCTACTATTTCTAACTCACATCCGTTGGATTGACAGCTCGCGTCGCTACTATTTCTTACTCACAACCGTTAAATTGACAGCCCGCGTCTCTACTATTTCTAACTCACCACCATTGGATTGACAGCCCGCGTCTCTACTATTTCTAACTCACAACCGTTGGATTGACAGCCCGCGTCACTACTATTTCTTACTCACAACCGTTAGATTGACAGCCGGCGTCGCTACCATTTCTAACTCACATCCGTTGGATTGACAGCCCGCGTCAATACTATTTATTACTCACAACCGTTGGATTGACAGCGTGCGTCAATACTATTTCTAACTAACATTCGGTGGATTGACAGCGTGCGTCAATACTATTTCTTACTCACAACCGTTGGGTTGACAGCCCGCGTCGCTACTATTTCTAACTCAAAACCGTTGGATTGACAGCGTGCGTCAATACTATTTCTAACTCACAACCGTTGGATTAACAGCCCGCGTCACTACCATTTCTAACTCACAACCGTTAGATTGACAGCTCGCGTCACTACTATTTCTAACTCACAACCGTTAGATAGACAGCCCGCGTCGCTACTATTTCTAAATCACAACCGTTAAATTGACAGCGTGCGTCAATACTATTTCTTACTCACAACCGTTCGATTGACAGCCCGCGTCGCCACTATTTCTAAATCACAACGGTTGGATTGACAGCGGGCGTCAATACTATTTCTTACTCACAACCGTTAGATTGACAGCTCGCGTCGCTACTATTTCTAACTCACAACCGTTGGATTGACAGCCCGCGTCACTACTATTTCTAACTCACAACCGCTGGATTCCTAGACCATGTCGCTACTATTTCTAACTCACAACCATTGGATTGACAGCCCGCGTCGCTACTATTTCTAACTCACAACCGTTGGATCGACAGCCAGCGTCGCTACTATTTCTAACTCACAACCGTTGGATCGACAGCCAGCGTCGCTACTATTTCTAACTCACAATCGTTTGATTGACAGCCATCGTCACTACTATTTCTAACTCACAAACGTTGGATTGATAGCCCGCGTCAATACTATGTCTAACTCACAACCGTTGGATTGACAGCCAGCGTCGCTACTAGTTCTAACTCACAACCGTTGGATTGACAGCCATCGTCACTACTATTTCTAACTCACAACCGTTAGATTGACAGCCCGCGTCAATACTATTTCTAACTCACAACCGTTGAATTGATAGCCCTCGTCACTACTATTTCTAACTCACAACCGTTGGATTGCTAGACCGTGTCGATACTATTTCTAAATCGCAACCGTTGGATTGACAGCCCGCGTCGCTAATATTCCTAAGTCACAACCGTTGGATTGACAGCCTGCGTCACTATTATTTCTAACTCACAACCGTTGGATTGACAGCCCGCATCACTACTATTTCTAACTCACAACCGTTTGATTGCTAGCCCGCGTCGTTACTCTTTCTAACTCACAACCGTTGGATTACTCGCCCGCGTCGCTACTATTTCTAGCTCACAACCATTGGTTTGACAGCCCGCGTCGCTACTATTTCTAACTCACAACCCCTGGATTGACAGCCCGCGTAGCTACCATTTCTAAGTCACAGCCATTTGATAGATAGCTCACAGCACTTCTATTTCTAACTCACAACCATTGGATTGACAGCCCGCGTCGCTATTATTTCTAACTAGCAACCCCTGGATTGACAGCCCGCGTCGCTACCATTTCCAAGTCACCCACATTGTATTGATAGCCAATTGCGCTTCTATTCCTAACTTACAACCGCTGGATTGACAGCCAACGTTGCAACCGAGACTCGGCCATTTATAAAATGGACTGAAAGGGAAGATTGCTTCACCCAATAGAGTCCGTCCGTGAGTTAATCAGGATTTAAACAAGTTGTTAGAATCTTCTAACTTGATTTAGAAAGCAACATGAGAACGTTGATGATCTTCAAACACGCTTTAGAAGGCAAAATGTGAATGGTGGAGATCTTCTAACAAGCTTTATAAAGCAACATGTGAATGGTGAAGATCTTCTAACACGCTTTATAAAGCGACATGTGAATGGTGAAGATCTTCAAACACGCTTAAGAAAGCAACATGTGAATGGTAAATATCTTCAAACACGCTTTAGAAAGCAACATGTGAATGTTGAAGATCTTCTAACACGCTTTAGAAAGCAACATGTGAATGGTGAATATCTTCAAACACGCTTAAGAAAGCAACATGTGAATGTTGAATATCTTCAAACACGCTTTAGAAAGCAACATGTGAATGGTGAAGATCTTTTAAGACGCTTTAGAAAGCAACATGTGAATGGTGAAGGTCATCTTACACGCTTTAGAAAGCAACATGTGAATGGTGAAGTTATTTTAAGACGCTTTAGAAAGCAACATGTGAACGGTAAAGATCTTCTAACACGCTTTAGAAAGCAACATGTGAATGGTGATGATCTTCTAACATGCTATAGAAAGCAACATGTGAATGGTGAAGATCTTCAAACACGCTTTATATATGATCGCTCCAACCTTTCGGATCGCGACATCCATCCCTGCTTTATTTGATTGTTTGATTGATTTTGGCTTAATTTGTTCATATCATGGCGTTTGTGATATAATCTCGAGATTGTTGCCACTAACGACTAAGGTTGTACATATAAGATGGCGACTTATGTAGACCCTGATCCGAATGAACGCATAAGTCGATTGACCTTGGCATGTGCCAGTCGCACACAACTTAAGGTCATAGTTGCTTTGTCGTGTTTTATATATCAAATGCTTAGTAAACAATAAAACGAGGACTACACCAACTACCATTATTATAAATGTATCATTCATCAAGCGGGCGGCTAAAATAAGACTATGCAGTAACACGATAACAATGGTTGCAGTACGTCTTCCAGTACCAAAATTGTCTAATTGATAGAAATAGTTGTTTCAAAATAATTGTTTGAATCATTTATTGAGGGGAGGCATCGGGGGGAGGGGTGGTTAAAGCCAATTACAACCAATGTCCAGTCATTTCATGGCGGCCAGTTCCCGTTTGCATGTAATCAATATCTCTATTGCACACCAGTTCTCAAGAAAACAGTATTTCGAAGTACCTGATAGCTGTTTACGCGTATACAGTTAGCTCATTGGTAGAATACGAATGAAGCCTTTCGCATTAAGTTTGCCAAACATATGAAATGATATTGGCCGAACATGAATTTGAACACACAACCCCTGTATAGACACTCCCCGTCGCTACCGACTAAGCTTCAGGGGTTCAGCTGCAATCAACAGAAATTATTGCTCGGTGTTAGAGTTTAAATGCTTGTCATAATTATTTAATTATTACTACTTTTCCTTCTTATACAAATCACGCTCATCGTATGCCGCGATATGATAACGGTCGACCTATTCAACTTCCCGTCCAGGCACGGTCCGTATCAGCCTGCGCGTCCTCTTCTTCGTGTAAAACGGCGTTAAACCCAATCTATCAATCAATCAACATCAAAATAATACTTGTTCTTGCAAAGAGGTCAGGGGTCAAGTAAATAAAACATATTCTTGCAAAGAGTTCAGGGGTCAAGTAAATAATGTCGATGAATAGACTCGTTGTATGAGATCATACACCAATATTTGGGGAGCTTACCGAGATATGATAAGGGTCACGTAATATGAAAAAACGACCTATTAAATTCGCGATCAGTGACGGTCCAGATAAGCCTGGGTCTCGTCTTCCTGCACTAAGATCTTCTGACGCCTATGCAGCAATATTTTTGTTAAACAATTTCTCCTTTTACCCGAATGTTTTCAACTTAATTCCATAGTTCATTTTTCTTCTATATATACTTTCCATATTTTTGCCAAGATGTTTTCAAACTCATCTACTTTATATTTGTTATTAAAGGAATCATTTTCTGATCTCAATTTAATTTAATACGCGAACAATATCGTAATATGATTACGTTCACATCACACGAACTCCAGACCTTTGACATTGTCTGATCAGGATCTTCCATGGTCGCTACATAGTCGTTGTAACATCAAGTTTCAATTTCAACAAGTAATTGACATTTTTTCGCCAAAGGACTTTGCACATGGCCATTTATAAGTTATATAAGTATTGCGAACATGTAAACATAGTTAAGTATATAACATATACACATTTTACAAACATAATATATGTATAAAAACACATATCATTTATATTACCTGGATCTTCGTTTTTCTTAGGCTCTTTGCGATTTGAAGTATTTCACTAAGTATTTCATTAGACCAATCATTTTTCTATATTTTCATTACAGATTTAAGTTTAAACCCTTTACGTAAAACAGTTTATTTGTAACAGCATGATATAAAATGACATCAAGGAAGACTCTGGCAAAAACGTTGTGACAAAAAAAGTAGTATAACACTTTGTACACGATGTCGATGCAAAAGAACATTCAAGTTCTCCATAATTCTATTAACGTGTTAAAGACAACTGGTTATAATACTATGTGTAAACATTTAGCATGATAAGGTTTAATACAGGTTATGAATAATATGGAGTGGTGCGAGAACACTTGTTTATGTTACACAACCATGGTGTATCTATTTTGTTTTCAAAAGTCACTTAATCAACGTGTGCCAATGCAGTATGATATGATATCAATATGTCCAGTGTGATATGATTAGGTGTAACAGAAATATTTTGTTTAATCGATACTGTCCGTGGATGTGTCAATCGTTTGAATCACGTTACTTTTACAAGTGTCCATGGCTGTGTGTTTATGACGAAACACGGTACTTTTACAAGTGTCCATGGATGTGTGTTTATGACGAAACACGGTACATTTACAAGTGTCCATGGACGTGTGTTTATGACTAAACACGGTACCTTTACAAGTGTCCATGGACGTGTGTTTATGACGAAACACGGTATTTTTTCAAGTGGCAGTGGATGTGTGTTTGTGACTAAACATGGTACTTTTACAAGTGTCCATGGATGTGTGTCTATGACGAAACACGGTACTTTTACAACTGTCCATAGAAATGTGTTCATGACGACACACGGTACATTTACAAGTGTCCATGGATGTGTGTTTATGATGAAACACGGTACTTTTACAAGTGTCCATGGGTGTGTGTTTATGACGAAACACGGTACTTTAACAAGTTCCATGGATGTGTGTTTATGACGAAACACGGTACATTTACAAGTTACCGTGGATCTGTGTTTACGACTTAACACGGTATTTTTACAAGTGTCCATGGAAATGTGTTCATGACGAAACACGGTACATTTACAAGTGTCCATGGATGTGTGTTTATGATGAAACACGGTACTTTTACAAGTGTCCATGTATGTGTGTTTATGACGAAACACGGTACTTTAACAAGTTCCATGGATGTGTGTTTATGACGAAACACGGTACTTTTACAAGTGTCCATGGACGTGTGTTTATGACGAAACACGGTCCATTTACAAGTGTCCATGGATGTGAGTTTATGACGAAACACGTTACATTTACAAGTGTCCATGGACGTGTGTTTATGACGACGAAAATGCAGGGAAAACAACAAGTTGTTTTGCCTTACACTGAGTGGATTATGTTATTATGTTACTACGCACCAAAGTTAGTTGAGAATCCGAAGTTTAAAATGTATGGCGTTTGTGGTATAATCTCGAGTTGGTATGTGCAAGTCGCACAAAACTTAAGGTCATAATTTCCTTGTAGTGCTTTGTATATTAAATTATTAGCAGAACAAACGAGGACTACACTGAGATTCAATTATCATAAGGTAATAAGCAAGCTTGGGGTTAAAAAAAGAAAATACAGTAACACGATAACAATGGTCGTAGTATGTCATCCTTTACCAAATAATGTATGTTTGATCTGAGTTGCTTTCACGTTTTAAAAATGATTAATTGAAGCATTTGTTTGCGGTTTAACGCAGTTTTAAACCAGGAAATTCATGGCGGCCGGTTCACAGTTCTATGTGTTTCATATCTCTTTCGCCCACCAGTACTCTAGATAACAGTACCTGGAATCAACTGGTTGCTTTTCACGAACAGACAGTTAATTCCTTGGTGGAATACATATTTATAGCACGGCGGCCAACTCACACTCCAATGAGATGCACGAAGTTCATTTCAACGACTTCTCGAGCATGACGTAGACATTATATGGGTATTGCAAGTTTCCTAGAAACGTATTTCTGCTACAGACGACATGTTGACACTTTAACTAACAGGAACTTACGTAATAAATTACGTAATTCGATTGATTGGAAATTTAGGTTTGCATACAATAATATTTAATAAGATTGTGGCGGCCATTTCACACAAGCTACCATTTGTTTCCTGGATCTCAATAGTAATCCACGAACCATTCCTTCACTGTAAATGGATAGTTTCCCATAAAGACAATTCAAACACATTGTTCGAATATAAATGACGCTAGTAATCACACTTAAATATTTTGTTATCCTGTATATACACGAATTGTCCGGATTCGAACTCACAGCCCTTCGATTGACAGACTTCGTTGATACTGACAGCAATCAGGTTGTTATTGCTGATTCTAGTGAAATATTCAACAATCCAGAGCGGGTTTACACCTAGTTGAAAACGTGAACAGGTGTCAGTGAGCCATGGAACAAATAAGTACCCAGGAGTTCAACTGTTTTGAAAGATCATTCATACATGAACATGATCGGGACTTAAGCAAATAGTACGTTCTTGACGCAAATAAAATCGACACAAATATATTAAAGATTTGCTTATGCGGGTCGATAATTGTATTCGTTATTCGTAAATGTATGCTTAATAGTCTGGACGTTAAAGATATATTCTACCGACTGTCAATCTATCACAAATGTGCTGAATCAATCGACAGAACAGAACACAATATATCGATATTTTATCTGCCTGAGATTCAGCAGGTGGGGTGGTATTGGTTTATTACCTTAGTTATTTTTATTTCGATGTAAATATAAGGTGTCAGATCCGTCCTGTCCGCCGTGATTTTACCATAGCTGTGGAAAGCGGCGAAACACCCAAAACAAATAAACACAACAAAGGATAAAGGTAAATATATGGGTTAATAGTCTGGAGTATACGATAAAAAGATAATCTACCAACTTTCAAGAAACCAACACTAATACAACGAGCGTACAATTAATCAATACAACAGAGCATAACATATCGGTCTTGTACTTACCTATTATGTCGATGTCCTCATCCCAGTCTTGTCCGTTTAACTCAATAATTCAATATTTCAACAACCTGACAGTCTCCATTTTGAAGATACACCCACCATTGATAACATTTAAATCACATGACAATTATGTTATCATATTTCAATACATGTATATTGAAGTTTTATCTTTAACCTTTTCCCACATATTCCTCGTATACCAATCCCTACGAACCTGCGACAGACGACTTTGAAAAGCATAGGCTAGAGTTGAAATCTCTCATAATAACTATTTTCAATGATTTACCTTTGCCATCGATATTTTCATTCATGGTGTTTTTTCATATGCTTGCCTAGAGTTGTTCATTGTATGTGGGAAAGGGTTAATACACATCGACACAGGCCGACCAACAACCGTATACGCGTTCTATATTACCGATACAGGTGTAGAAAATGACTGATCCGACTTTGCGGATTTATTTGTTTCACAAGGCAAGACATACAACGATGAGGTAAGTTAGCTGAATCCGTTCAGCACTGAATTTCCTGAAGTAAACTCTTCCATGTTCAAACATCAGGCGACCCCACATATGAGCTTTTTAATATTTTGATAACTAAAGGGTAAACCATGATGATTTCAGGTGAGCCAGTATCGAGCTGTCTCACATTGATCTGTTTTATTGGTAAAAACCTCAAATATTGTCATTTACGCGAACTCCTAGTTTAAGAAATACCATTGACAACTGATTGATTGATTGATTGATAGTGTAATTTATTGATTGATTTAGTTGGTGTTTACACTTTTTCAACAATATTTCTGTCATATCACGGAGGCCTGTTCATATACCATTGCCTTTCCTCGCTTTAACACACCAGTACTCCATACAATAGTTTTTTCAAGCAACTGGATGCACTCTCGCATACACTGCTAGTCTAACGATAGAAGACGAATTGTCGCATTGACGTTTGTCAAACGTCGGACGAAATGTTTGCTGTGTTTCGGTTCGAATTCACAACCATGGATTAACAGCTCACGTCGATAATTCGAACTCACAACCCCTGGATTGACAGCTTGCGTCGCTACAATTTCTAACTCACAACCGTTGGATTGACAACCTGCGTCGCTACTGTTTCTAACTTAAATCCGTTGGATTGACAAGCCGTGTCGCTACTATTTCAAACTCACACCCATAGATTGACAGCCAACGTTGCAACCCGTACGCGGCCATTTATAAAATGGACTGAAAGGGAAGATAGCTTCTCCCAATAGAGTTCGTCCGGGAGGTAATCAGGATCTAAACAAGTTGTCAGAATCTTCAAACACGCGTTAGAAAGCAACATGTGAATGGTGAAGATCTTTTATCACCCTTTAGAAAGCAACATGTGAATGGTGAATATATTCTAACACGCTTTAGAAAGCAATATGTGAATGGTAAAGATCTTCTAACATGCTTTAGAAAGCAACATGCAAATGGTAAAGATCTTCTCACACTCTTTAGAAAGCAACATGTGAATGGTAAATATATTCTAACACGCTTTAGAAAGCAATATGTGAATGGTGAAGATCATCTAACATGCTTTAGAAAGCAACATGTAAATAGTGAAGATCTTCTAACATGCTTTAGAAAGCAACATGTGAATGATGAAGATCTTCTAACACGCTTTAGAAAGCAACATGTGAATGGTAAAGCTCTTGGTAAGACTGTGCGGATTCACAGGCTGCTCGTACATGTTGCCACATCGTCGGGCTTTACAAATAATTGTCTACACTATCTTGTCTTATATAACAGTTTATATACAGTACAGTGAAGATATTCAGAGGGAATTCATCGTGGTCGAGTTGCTAGCTTCGGAGATATAGAATGGAGCGTTTTGACAAGAGTTCCGAGTCGCGTCACGACGGTTAAGTTGGAGTGACCTTGGGCAAGGTACATTTTCTACCCTGATACTGGTTTTTTTACCCAAGGATCATGACTATGTGAACTGTCGCCTTGATATAACTGAAACAATGTTGTAAACGGCTTAACAACTAAATTGACAAGAGTGCGGTGTATTATTAGATGTAATCCTTACCATTACTCTCGGCAACATTGACCTGGTCAGTGGTATATGATATTACTTTAAACCCTTGACCCTAGATTGAGTCAATGTTAAAAGCGATGTATTCACGATTTGACGGGTTATCACCGTTGTCAATGTTAAAAGCGATGTATTCTCGATTTGACGGGTTATCACCGTTGTCAATGTTAAAGCGATGTATTCACGATTTGACGGGTTATCACCGTTGTCAATGTTAAAAACGATTAGTTCACGAGTTGACGGGTTATCACCGTTGTCAAGTTGAGTTAATGTTAAAAGCGATGTATCCACGATATGATGGGTTATGGCCATTGTCAATGTAAAAAGCAATGTATCCACAAATTGACGGGTAATCTCCGTTGTCAATGTAAAAGGCGATGTATTCACGATTTGACGGGTTATCACCATTGTCAATGTAAAAAGCGATGTATTCAATCATTGATGGGTTATCACTGTTGTCAATGTAAAAAGCGATGTATTCACGAATTGACGGGTTATCACCGTTGTCAATGTAACACTCGATGTATTCAATCATTAATGGGTTATCACTGTTGTCAATGTAAAAAGCGATGTATTCACGAATTGACGTGTTATCACCATTGTCAATGTAAAAAGCGATGTATTCAAGATTTGACGGGTTATCACCGCTGTCAATGTTAAAAGCGATGTATCCACGATATAATGGGTTATCACCGTTGTCAATGTAAAAAGCAATGTATTCACGAATTGACGGGTTATCACCGATGTCAATGATAAAAGCGATGTATTTACGAATTGACAGGTTATCACCGTTGTCAATGTTAAAAGCGATGTATTCACGATTTGACGGGTTATCACCGTTGTCAATGGTAAAAACGACGTGTTCACGAGTTGACGTGCTATCACCGTTGTCAAGTTAAGTTAATGTTAAAAGCGATGTATCCACGATTTGACGGGTTATCACCGTTGTCAATGTAAAAAACGATGTATTCACAAATTGATGGGTAATCTCCGTTGTCAAATTGAGTCACTGTTAAAAGCGATGTATCCACGATATGACGGGTTATCACCGTTGTCAATGTTAAAAGAGATTTATTCACGATTAGACGGGTTATCACCTTTGTCAATGTTAATTCTTCCTCACATGCAACACATGTGTAGTGAACGAATTAAAACAAAAAGGAAATGATGATTAACATTACAATGCAAGTTATTTCTTTTTGTTTTATGTTAATCATCGAGTTGAAAACGAAGTGGCAGAAGGAGAAATTGGTCAATATTAATAAATTTATCTGTTTCCACAAAGCTATGTGTTGCAATTACTTCAAAATGAGTCTGCATGTATGGGAAATGGTAAACGATATGACGATTTAGTAACTGAGTTTATCCAAATGAACCAAATGTATGAACTGATACAGACGACATGTCACACCAGTACTCGGGTATGACGAACACGTTTACTTTAACAATTTAACTGATACAGACGACATGTCAAACCAGTACTCGGGTATGATGAATACGTTTACTTTAACCTTTATCAGATACAGACGACATGTCACGCCATTTTACACCAGTACTCTGGTATGATGAACACGTTTACTTTAACCATTTACCTGATACAAAAGACATGTCACGCCTGTTTACACCAGTACTTTGGTATGACGAACACGTTTACTTTAACTATTTACCTGATACAGACGACATGTCACGCCTTTTTACGCCAGTACTCGGGTAGGATGAACACGTTTACTTTAACCATTTAACTGATACAGACGACATGTTACGCCTTTTTACATCAGTACGCGGGTATGATGAACACGTTTACTTTAACCATTTACCTGATACAGACGAAATGTCACGCCTTATTACGCCAGTACTCGGGTAGGATAAACACGTTTACTTTAACCATTTACATGACAAACACGACATGTCACACCTTTTTACACCAGGAATCGGGAATGATGAAAACGTTAATTTTAACCATTTAACTGGTACAAACGACATGTCAAACCTTTAATGACTATTACTCGGGTATAATGAACACGTTTACTTTAACCATTGATCTGATACAGACGACAGGTCAAGCCTGTTTACACCAGTACTCGGGAATGATGAACACGTTTACTTTAACCTTTTAACTGATACAGACGACATGTCACGCCTGTTAACACCAGTACTATGGTATGGTGAACACGTTTACTTTAACCATTTAACTGATACAGACGACTTGTCACGCCTTTTTACACCAGGACTGATGCAGACGACACGTCATTCTATAACATAGGAAAAACAAGATTCCAGACTAATTTAGAAAATAATATTCCATTCAAAAATAGTATTTGGACGAATAAAGATATAAGTCTCTGGGACGGTTAATTTCAAGATATCTAGTGACAACTAGATGCTTTAAATGTATGAATTTCCCTGCTTCGAACTCACAACCCCTCGATTGACAGGCCTCGTCGTTACTGACAGCAATCAGAGTGTTATATTTCATCACCCAGTGTACTTATTCGTCCTTTGCTCGCTTACATCTGGTCACGTTTTCAATTATAATAGATGTAAAACCGCTTTGGATGTTACTCAGGGCACGTCATATGCATTTATGAATGATCTTTCAAGACATTTGTACTTTATTCGTCCTTTGCTAGCTAACACCAAACCACGTTTTCAATTATAATAGATGTAAAATCGCTCCGGATGAATAAATATTGTACTAGAGTCAGAACTTAGACCCTGCTAATTGACAGTAGCGCAGAGGTCTGTCAACCAAAGGGTTGTGGAGGATCAGTTTGTGGATTACTTAAGAGGTCAAGGAAACAAATGATAGGCCTAATCTATATCTTTCGACATCATATGCGTCAAAATCATACTATTTACTTAAGGCCCGGTCATGTGCATGTATGAATTATCTTTCAAAACCTTTGCCCTCCAGTGTCTTTATTCATCCTTTGCTCGCGGACATCTGGTCACGTTTTCAACTATAATAAATGTAAAACTACTCTGGATGGTGGAATATTTCACTAGAATCAGGAATAACACCCTGATTGCTGACAGTAACGACGAGGCTCGTCAATCGAGGGGTTGTGAGTTCGAATCCCAGTAATTCATGTTTAAAGAGAATAAACAAAAACATCTAGTTGTGACTACTAGAATCATTTATATGGTGTCTTCCCGATTGTCCCACATTGTGAAAATACTATTTACCCTTAATGCGGAGTGTTGAAGAGGGCTGGGGGATATGTGAGAATACAGTCTGGTTATTTGGTCTATTCCATTTTTCAGTTTTTACCTATAGTATGATATTGACGCAAATGATGTCGAAACAAATAAATTAGGCCTATCATTTGTTTCCTGGATCTCACTAGTAATACACGAACTTATCCTCCATAACCCTTCCATTAACAGACCTCGTCGTTACTGACAGCAATCAGGGTGCTATATCCGACTCTAGTGAAATATTCATCCATCCAGAGCGGATTCACATCTATGAAAGTTTAATTCGTTATCAGGTGTTTGCGGGCAAAGGTCAAACAAGTACACTGGAGTGGAAATGTTTTGAAAACTCATTTTTTTTCTTTTTTTTTAAATGTCAAATTTATTATTTACGACACCAAAAGGTACAGTTGTGCTTAATAGTCTGGATTAAACGTTTAACACATATTCTACCGACTGCCCAGGTACCAACAATATTAAAACGAGTGAATTATTACTTAACACAACTTAACACAACATATATATCTGACACTAGACTATCTTGTCGATTTTCTCTTCATATTCTGATACGTTGTGTCAACTATTCAATATTTTCACAACTTGACATTTTGTTGACCGAGTGCAAAGTGTTTACAACTTTAATTGTTATCGACTGACTGGTTAGTCAATATACATTGCAGTTTTATCTTTAACCCTTCCCCATATTCTTAATTTGACGCCCCCGTAGAAACAACTTTTGAAAACAGGGTGGCAAAGGATGAAATTACTAACTTTCAAATTTTGCCACATGTGATTTATCTTGCATGTACTTGTGATGGCTTAAAACGTTATTGAAATCACCATTGATGTCGAAACTGCACATTAGATTGAAAAATGTAGTAGATACCCACTTTAAATTAAACATGTTACCCTTATCAACAACAGGGTTGTGGGTCATGGTTACTAGATCGTAATTTTGTAGCAAATAGTAATCGTTTAGATATGCACATGTTTTATGAACATACTTAATCCTTTGGTGCCGAGCTCAGCCGATAGCTCAGTCGGTAGCGACGCGGGCTGTTATTACATGGGTTGTGAGTTCGAACTCCAGCTCGGCCAACATTCTTTCCGATATTTGACAATATTCACTGTGACAAGCGTCATTCATCTTCACCAATGGGCTAACAGTATATGTGGAAAAGCAGCCAGTTGTTTTGATCGTATGGGTGTGTGAACTACTTGTGTGAAAGTCATAAAACACATGAGTAGGTGAACTGGTCGCCGTGCTATGACTGAAAATTGCTATAAACAGCGTTAAACCCAAATCAATCAATCAATCATCCTTTCAAAATCAATATAACCCTTGTTATTGAATAACCGCTGAACTCCAAATATATCGTCATGTAAAATCTATGTCAATATTGGTTCCAATCTTCTTACCTTGCGTGACGATTTGTAAAGTCGTCTGGTTTGAAATAGTTTGTTTTGTTTATAAATAATGCGTATACTCATTACAACGTCCCGTTATGAAAGATTGGTTTGGTGAATCTACAAGCCCCATCACACCAAACTCGTGCATACTACGTTCTGAAAAATGTAGTCGAACGGGCTTAAACTGTACGCAAACGGAGTTACGTAGTAGCAACATTTTACGATATGTTTACAAAGTAAATGAACGGGTCAGGACGGGTTCGATCGGGAATAGAGCTCCAGAACTTTGAGCAAGCTATCTGGCGACCATCCCGTCGAGCAATGAAACGAATTGACAACGTATATAACACGAAATGGACGTACTACGAACGGAATTGCCGTATATGGATCATACTGGATCATATTACGTGATGCGATCGGGCCAATTGGCAGTAGGTGTGCACACAGACCAGGTCCGTTCACTGACATACCAACTTACATCCAATCCGCGACCTCTCATGTTCGGAGCGAATTATGTACCGGCTGCTCTTACTTGGTCGCTTATATGTAATTGGTCCATCCATTCGAATCGCGACTTACATCCCTTCTTAACTTGATTGTTTGATTGATTTGGGCTTAACGCAGTTTTCAACAATTTTCAGTCATATCACGACGGCCAGTTCACATTTTCATGTGTTTCCTAGCTTTCTTACACCAGTTTTCCACTCACCATACTTTCCAAGCAGCTGGCTGCTTTTCCACATAGACTATTGGTCCAATCGTGAAAGACAAATGACGCTTGTCACATTGACCTTTGTCAAACATCGCAAATAACGTTTTTACAACCCCTGGATTACTTAACTTAAAAGTCAACCTCGACTTTTGGAACTCAAGAGCAGTGGATGTTATAATAATTCAAGCGATAATAAACTGACCGAGTAGTACCATCACTGTTCCTAGTTGTCACATTGTGAGAAATACATGCAGCTGGAACAGTTTCATAAATTATATACTATTATATATTTTGGAGTCAACACATTTTCGTATAAGCGATACCTTTATCTTATTGCTTTAAAGTGCATTGCATAGTTTAGTCCATTTAATCATTCTCTAACTGTTTATATGCTTAATTATTTTCGTCTGCCGCACTTTCGAAAAACAAAATTTTTCTTCCCAAATGTTGTTGAAATAGAATCTTAGTTTCAGTTTGTTTATGGAATAAGGCCTTACACTTTGTGATTCTGACCTCGATTCAAAAGTTCTATAACGGTAATTAAGTGTTGGCTAAATCCGCCGCTCGATAATGTGTAAATAGTTAGAATAAGGATTATACAAGGTTATTGTAAAATGCAGGGAAAACACCAATTTTTTGTTTGCCTTAAACTGAGTGGATTATGTTATTACGCACCAATGTTAGTTGAGATTCCGAAGTTTAAAATGTATGGCGTTTGTGGTATAATCTCGAGTTTGTTGCCAGTACGATTGTACAAATAGGATAACAAATAATGAAGACCCTTATCCGACTGAACGCATGAGTCGGATGACCTTGGTATGTGCAAGTCGCACACAACTTAAGGTCATAATTGCCTTGTAGTGCTTTGTTTATTAAATTATTAGCAGAAAAAAACGAGGACTATACTGACATTCAATTACTATAAGGTAATAAGCAAGCTGGGGGCTAAAATAAGAAAATGCAGAAACACGATAACAATGGTCGTTATATGTCATCCTTTACCAAATAATGTCTTTTTGATCTGAGTTGTTTTCACGCCGTTTCAACCAGTCATTTCATGGCGGCCAGTTCACATTTATATATGTTTTATGTCTCGTTCGCACACCAGTACTCCAGATAACAGTACCTCGAAGCATCTGGTTGCTATTTACGGATAGACAGTTAATTTATTGGTGGAATACATATTTATAGCACGGCGGCCAAGTCACAATCCAATGAGATGCACGACGTTCATTTCAACGACTGCTCAAGCATGATGTAAAATTAGATGGGTATTGCAAGTTTTCTTGAAACGTATTTCTGCTACAGACGTCATGTTGACGCTGTAACTAACAGGAACATATGTAATTAATTACGTAATTCGATTGATTGGAAATTTAGGTTTGCATACAATAATATTTTAATAAAATTGTGACGGCCATTTCACACAAGCTACCATTTGTTTCCTGGATCTCAATAGTAATCCACGAACGATTCCTCCACTGTAAACGGATAGTTTGCCATAAAGACAATAGAAACACATTGTTGGAATATAAATTACCCTAGTAGTCACATTTAAATGTTTTGTTAATCCTTTATAAACATGAATTGTCCGGATTCGAACTCACAGCCCTCAGGGTCTTATTGCTGACTCTAGTGAAATATTGAACCATCCAGAGCAGTTTTACACCTATTATAGTTGAAAACGTGACCAGGTGTCAGCGAGCAAGGAACCATGAAGTTCAACTGTTCTGAAAGATCATTTATATATGTACATGACCGGGACTTGAGAAAATAGTATGGTTGGGACGCAACTAATGTCGACACAAATAGATAAAAGATTTGCTAATGCGGGTAGAAAATTGTATTCGTTTTTTTTTTCAAATGTGTTTTAACGTCGAATTTATCAGATTCGGTATTATTAACAACACCAAAACGGTAAATGTATGCTTAATAGTTTGTTCATTAAATATATATTCTACCGACTGTCAAGGTATAACAAATGTGCTGAATCAATCGACAGAACAAGACACAACATATCGATATTTTATCTACCTGATATTCAGCAGGTGGGGTGGTATTGGTATATTACCATAGTTATTTTTATTTCGATGTAAATATAAGGTGTCGGATCCGTCCTGTCGGCCGCGATTTAAACTTAGCTGTGGAAAGCGGGGAAACACAAACAAAAAATAAAAACACAAACGGATAGAGGTAAATATATGGGTTAATAGTCTGGAGTATACGATACAAAGATAATCTACCGACTTTCTAGGTACCAACACTAATACAACGAGCGTACAATTAATCAATACAACTAAACATAACATATCGATCTGTTACTTACCTATTCTGTCGATGTCCTCATCCCAGTCTTATCCGTTTAATTCAACAATTCAATATTTCATCAACTTGACCGTCTCCATTCTGAAGATACTCCCACAATAGATAACATTTTCATCACATGACAATTATGTTATCATATTTCAATACATGTATATTGAAGTTTTATCTTTAACCTTTTCCCACATATTCCTCGTATACCAATCCCTACAGACCTGCGACAGACGACTTTTGAAAACAAAGGCTAGAGTTAAGATCTATAATAATAACTATTTTCAATGATTTACCTTTGCCCTATAGACATTTTCATGTATCGAGTGTTTCGATAGTTTTACCTAGATATTTTCATCAAAGCTTTCGTATGCGAGAAAGAGTTAATAAACATCGACACGCGTTCTATATTACAGATGCATGTGTAGAAAACGACTGGTCCGACATTACTGATTTATTTGTTTCACAAGACAAGACGTACAACTATGATGTAAGTTAGCTGAATCCGTTCAGCACTGACTTTCCTGAAGTAAACGTGTCCCTGTTCAAACATCAGGCGACCTCATATATCATATACTACGAGCTTTTGAATATTTTGATAAGTAAAGGGTAAACCATGATGATTTCAGGTGAGCCAGTATCGAGCTGTACCTGCAAAAACCTCTATTATTGTCATTTACGCTGACTAATTAGTTTAACATCGATTGCGAATCAAACTTTTAGCTTATTTCAATTAGTTTCAATGTCTGCATCCTGGAGACATGCCACTACTCACGTTGTATGTGATTACAACTAAACAATGCAGAACCCGCTAATCTTGGGATTCGGATCCGAATATGTAAGTTAGCTATGAACTGCTAGTTTAAGAAATACCGTTGACAACTGATTGATTAATTGATAATGTTATTTATTTGTTAATTTATTGCGTGTTTATGCTGTTTTCAACAATATTTCTGTCATATCACGGAGGCCTGTTCATATAACCTTACATTTCCTCGCTGTAACACACCAGTACTCCATACAACCGTTTTTTAAAGCAACTTGCTTCATTTCCACATACACTGTTAGCCTAACCATGGGAGATGAATTGTCGCATTGACGTTTGTCAAATGTCGGACGAAATGTTTGCTCTGTTTCGGTTCGAATTCACAACGTCTGGATTAACAGCTCCCGTCGATAATTCTAACTCACAACCCCTGGACTGACAGCGTGCATCGCTTCTATTTCTAACTCACAACCGTCGGATTGACAGCCCGCGTCGCTACTATTTCTAACTCAAAACCGTTGGATTGACAGCGTGCGTCGCTACTATTTCTAACTCACAACCGTTGGATTGACAGCCCGCGTCGCTACTATTTCTAACTCACAACCGTTGGATAGACAGCCCACGTCAATACTATTTCGAACTCACAACCGTTAAATTGACAGCCCGCGTCGCTACAATTTATAACTCACAACCGTTAGATTGACAGCCAGCGTCACTACTATTTCTAAGTCACAACCGTTAGATGGCTAGACCGCGTCGCTACTATTTCTAAGTCACAACCGTTGGATTGACAGCCCGCGTCGCTACTATTTCTAACTCACAACCGTTGGATTGACAGCCCACGACGCTACTATTTCTAACTCACAACCATTGGATAAATCCGTAGTAGCAACAATTTCATTTCCTTAAACTATAAGTCTGCATCCGTCTCAACATCCACGATATCTTTACCCCTTTCAGAAATATGTCGCAAGAGCTTTTTTTTTGCTCGTCTTGTTTTCTTTCAAAACAAAGGATGGCTATGTTGATACCCTTCTCTTCGTCTGCATCGACATCTGCGTCGTCGCAAAAGTTTAACTTTACCTCATAACTAAAAAAAAACCCTCAACATTTTGAAATGAAACTTGGTACACATGCTCCTAGGAACAATACGCATATCTATGCCAAGCCACATAAATATGACTTTAACAATTTATTCAGTAATGCCCCTTTTCCGACTGAGAACAATTCAGAGGAGCGTTTTGCGTTCACTGCGTGACGCTCTTGTTAAAATAGCGTGAATATTCTGAAAATAGTTAGAACTTTTTTAGGCCTCACTTTCCACAAAGGCTCTTTTGTACCTTTTCCCATTAACATGATATAGTTTTTCGCCGCTTTCAGCAATGTTGCAGTTTCGTGACGTACATAATGACGTGTCATGCATCTTCGAATAACTGTCGTACCTCAAAACGTCTTTCTCTGCATTTAGCTGCTTTCCCGTTATATTATGATGTTTTCTGATTAATCAAAATGGTCTTTGACCGCAATCAAGTTTTATTTCTTTGATATGTGTTCTTGGTCTCCAATGTTTGTTCATTTCTTGTTGAAATCCTAAGAAAAGAATGTCATGCATATTTCGGATAAAAGTAGCGTGCAGTGATAGTGATAGAACATGATACAACGGAAAGCAAATTTCTAAACGAAACTTATTGTGTATTTATAAAAGATGGTGTTTGCAAGTCCCGTAGACCGTCACGGTGGTGTAGTGGTTAAGCGTTCGCTTCGGTGCGGGAGGTCGTGGTTTCGATACAGACCGGTTCATACCAAAGATGGAAGTAAAGGCGGTCCTTATGGCGCTCATGGTTGCAGGATTAGCATTACGACTGACTTGCTGGTGTTCGTATACATGGACCAGGGGCCGTATTCACAAAGCTCCCAAGGAAAAAAAGATTCCTTAAATACGGAGATTTCCCTCAAGTTTCACCATTTTCTCCTTATCTCTAAGGAATTTCCTAAGATGCTATTCACAAAACTCCTAAGGTTAAAATATTCCTTAAATCGGTCCATTTTTCCCTTAAAAGTTAAGGAGCACTGTACCATGCCTTAACTTTTCCCTTAAAGTTAAGAAAAATCTCAAATCGCATATTCTCGATATCAATGGACGCCGTCTCATCGCTAGAAATAATCAAAACGTTTTTACATGTTTGTGTATGCGTTGTTGGTCATAAATAATATTGAATATCGCATACAAAAAAATAATGCTAAGATTGCGTAAAGAAATGTGACGTATCGGTGTCTTTTTCCCTGTACATAGACAACAACAAAAAGTCGGAGGCGATCTGTCGAAATCTGTGTCAGGATAAGTACATTTCTTTTTATTAGTCCTGTGTCACCAAAGAAATTGTTTATTAATCCTCATAATTTGACAGACCTTAAGATAATAAATCGTAAAACTATGTTGTATCCGGCGCGACGACATCTGCGCTGGAGACGACTTCCGGTTCCGTGATTTACACCCGACCATCGGGTGTATATAAGACATCCTCCCCGAGATCGCGGCCTCAGATATAGTACAGACATAGACCCAGTAATAACTACATTGGACCAGAACCACGTTGGAAAGCTGTTCCGTGAGTAATAACGTTTAGTTATAATGTTATTACATTGTAGCAATTAAGCTACAATAATGGCGCTGCGAAGCGGCTTGCGTTACGGCAATGCTGTTGGCTTTCACAACATTGTTATTCAGATATTGCGATATTGCGAGAAATGGTCAAAGTTCTCGTTTGACAGTTTGTCTTTCGCAAATATCTGAAATACATATATTTCACTGGACTACTTTTGTCTTTTGGACAATTTAGAGTAGTTTCAGTGAAATCTAAATTTCATTACACTGTGTACACGTGGCGCTCATGTTTTGCACGTGCGCGATATACATTTTTTATATTGGAGATCCATTGGTTTGTGTTTACGTGGCTGTACAGGGCGTTATGTTAAACCATCGCCTTTTAGGGTTTTTCCTAGGGCTTTGGGAGTTATAGTCACCTAGCATAGATATTTGGTTGCCATTTACTTTTTGAAACATGTGTACACTTTAAAACGTTTTTTTCTTTTACGACTATTTTTTTTTTTTTGAAAAAATATCTTTTCCAATAATGTTTTTCCATTTAAATTCATTTAAATTTACAACAGTTAGGGCGTTATTTATTTGTGTTAAATGTTTTGAATCGACATTTAACTGCACAAACGTCAAACGTTTTCCGCCCAGCATTTTCTTGAGTGAGAACGGTTTAGCACGTGCGTTTTTTTCCGTGCGACGTGTTTCCGTCCGCCATGTTGGTAGATTAATACTAGTTAATTAATAGTTCAAACTAAATTAATAAAATAATTAAGTATTGACGGCCACTGCGTTTCTGAAATTCCGGTGCCTATTCTTTCGGGTTAAGGTGGGAATGATGAATAGCGGTCAAGCAGACGATACTTTGGGACGGAATTATCATTGTCGCTTCTGCATATTGTCTGTATTCCCGTTACTTTCCTTCGGGAAAGGTGGGATTGATAATTTGCGGTTAAGCAGACGATGTTTATGGCGTACCGTAACTTTAACTCCTATCGTCTGCTTAGAGTTAGGGAAACATTATTGTGAATGGTTATTGTTATAATTTAGCGTAATAAATGATACTTTTGACTGGATGACCTTGATAATGGATTTCAGCAATTTGTGTTTCTTTGGAGGGGGTTTCACGGCTGCTGCAGTGGGAGTGCATTTTTTTATATTGCCTATTGGTCTCTAGATTTCTTGGGAAGTTTCCGCGGGGTGAGGATATCGTGGGTTCCGGTCGGGCTACTTTAAACATGTATCCATGTAAAAGTGGAGGTACGCTGGCCAGGTGGGCACGGTATGCTCTCTCGGGGAACTAATTCATTAGTTTTTCTATAGAATCCATGGAGTCTGGATCTCGGGTGTTCCGGTCGGGCTACTTTAAACATGTATCCACGTAATAGTGGAAGTACGCTGGCACGGGGCACGCGAGGTGCACACTTAAGGGACCACTTAAATCAGCCTTTAAAGGATCCATTTGTAGTACGCCGAGCCATCCATGGGTAACGCATAATGCGCAAACTAGTCTAGTGCTTTAAATAAACTGTGTACCGAGTAGCGGACATGTTTTGCACGTGCGCCGTATTCGTTAGTACACGTTGTACATACATGTTTCTTCAGTGGGATATCCATTGGTTTGTGTTTACGTGGCTACACAGGTCTATTTGATAAATCATTGCCCTATGTGTTCTTCCTTTGGCTTTGGTAGTTGTAGCCGCCGAGCATAGATCTTTGGTTGCCATTTGCTGTTTGAAACATAAGTACACATCAAAACCGTTGTTTTGCGACAGTGTCCACATTTTGAAAAACATCCTTTTCTAATAATGTATTTCCATTCAGAATTCTTAGAAACAACTTTATTTAAACTTTTTCGATATTGATAGTTTATGGGAAATTTCGGGCTTAAATCCGGTATCGATTTTTTTTTTTTTTCTTCAGCCGCCACTTTGGGTGGATGAACAGGTTTGAATATATATTTAATGTTTTATATTTTCGTATATCGTTAGTTTCTGACTATCGTCTTTATTCCCGGTACTATCCTTCGAGTTAGGTGGGAATGATGATTAGCGGTTAAGCAGACGATGTTTTATGACGTACAAGTTAAGTTGTATTGTCCAGCTTTTTGCCGTCGTATTCTTCCCGGTACTTTCCTTCGGGTTAGGTGGGAATGATGATTGGCAATTAAGCGGATAATGCTTTACGAAAAACAATTGAATATTGGTTATTAAGTTTTCAGTAAAAATGTAACCTTATTTATATCAAAACATTATTAAGAATGGACATTGTCGTAATTCAGTATTCAAAATTAAATGTGTGTGGGCTTTATAAGTGGCTTTATTTAACTTATTATCGTTGTCAGACCCTTTACCTTTAGAAATTTAACTTATGAAATTAATACAGCAGTTGCACTTTGATGTACTTTGTTTGAGTTGTGCTGTTCTATGGGAGGGTTTCCTAGCTATTGCAGTGGTAGTGTTTTTGTTATGATGGTCTCTAGATTGGAATGGAATTCCGCGGCGTGGGGATGTCGTGTGATACCGGTCGGGCTACTTTAAACATTCTCCATGTAACAGTGGAAGTACGCTGGCATGATACGCACGGGATGCCCATTCGGGGAAATAGCAGGTTTATTGGTTTTCGTCGGGTTGGGGATGTCGTGTGTTACCGGTCGGGCTACTTTAAACATGTATCCACGTAACAGTGGAAGTACGCTGGCATGGTGCGCATGGGGTGCCCATTCGGGGGGATGGCTAGTTTACTTGTTTTTCTTGAAAAATCCGTGGGTGGGGGTCTCGGGTATTACTGGTCGGGCTACTTTAAACATGTATCCATGTAACAGTGGAAGTACGCTGGCACGGGATGCATGAGACGCCTACTCTGGGGACTACTTAATTAGCCTTTAATGACCCACTTGTAGTACGCTGTGGTCGTCCACTGGGAATGCACGATTCGGACAATGTGTTATTTATCATGATAGTCATCATTTCCGAATTCTCTTTTCTTTTGATTGCAGATTGATAATTATTGTGAAGGTCTGAAAAAGTAGATATAAGGTAGAATAACCACTTATATATTTATTCCTTCGTCTTATCGTTGGGATAAAACATTACCTTTTAAAGTGTCCGTCTGCAAAAATGTCGAGATTATGAATGAAGGTAATGTGTCTGAATTCCAGAGGGTTTGGAATCGGGATATTCCTGATGGTCGACCCACGGGAATGGACCACTTCCCATATCCGTCAGGATGGGAAAACCCAGGGTATATTAAGCCCGAGAAAAGGGAACATGAATTCCAGGGGGTCAGCGATATTTATCGCCGCGGACCAACGGGAATAGACAATCTCCCACACCCTTTGGGGAGGGACAATAGTCATGTTTCATATGAAGGACCTGTTCGACAGGCCCGAAATAAGGGTTCAATGAGCTCCCCAGTTCGTTATAGTACAAAACCGCAAAGGGGATCCACTCCATCGTGAAGCGTGAGCATGGCCAGTCTGATTCCGATGGTGAGGGCGGTCAGTATGGATATACGCCTCGTGACCGGGGAACCAGAGGGCAAGAACCTTTAAGACTTCCGAGAGGACCGTTCTTTGACGGCACCGGTAAGTGGAAAACTTTCTATACAAAGTTTAACTCCTTTGCCATTGAAGCGAACTGGTCCCAATATGAGCGGAGACGTCGTCTGTGTTGGTTGACGCAGGGGAAAGCGAGCGACTTTTACGCTCATGTCCTAGAACAAGACCTAGAGGTCACATACAACCAACTCATAGAACAAATTGCTCGGCGGTTTGATTTTCGGGATATTACAGAAAATCTTATCCTTGAATTTCAAAGGGCCAAGCAAAAGCAAGACGAATCTCTACCAGAATGGGGACAATGGGTCGTGGACCTCGCATATGACGCATTCAAACATATGGATGACGCTCATATGTATAAAATGGCAGTAAAAAGGTTCTGCCAAGGCATCTTCGATAAGGATGCTACCATTTATGCTGCTTATGTGTGTCCAAGGACAATTGAAAAAGCAATTGAAAATATTCGCAATTGTCAGCATAACGGGCGGCAGATTTACGGCAAGCCTAAATCGGTGCGGTAAATGCAGACGCTTTGTCGCGTATCCCACAACCAGGGACCTGTAAATATTATAAACACGGGGCAATTCTGGAAAGTCTACCATGTGGGGGATGTCAAAAATGCACTAGGGCTCATGAGAATTGGTTTGAATTCGCGACAGATGTGGATGACGTCATGCCTTGACAGCATGGCGTTCGTTTCACTCGGAACCGACATCCCTCCATAAGCCAATGTGCACTTATTTATAAATCTTCCATTAAAGATGGAAAGGTGACCAACTCCAGCCTAACGGCGGGAGGCCATTTTCAGTCCAAAGCTGAGACTTTTGATCCTTCCATAAACAATGGAAGGGGCATCAACTCCAGCCTTACGGCGGGAGATCAAAGTGAGTCGAAAGCCGAAGTTTTGAAACTTTCCATTTCAAATGGAAAGGTGATCAACTCCAGCCTAACGGCGGGAGGCCATTTAGGTTCATTCGCAGGGGCTTTAGAACCTTCCATAAACAATGGAAGGGGCATCAACTCCAACCTTACGGCGGGAGGTACGACAGATTCTATGGCCCAGGCGTTGAATATTTTAAAAGACTCGTACACTTTTAAAGAGTCATTGAATGTTTTTAATATTAATCTGGAGCCAGATTCAGATTTAAGTGACTGTGATAGCCTGTTAAAGACGAAAAAATCATCCCATTAGGGGTCGTCGGATGCGGATGGAAGTATCTGACCATGTAAATGGTAAGAGTTTTTTTTCCATTAGTCACTGACGGCTTCAGATGGGAGTAATTAATCTCCATTACCTACATGATGGAGAAAATGTATTGTATATATTGTAAATATTGAATTATTTATTATTATTGTTAATAATTAACGCTGATGGGGCCCAGCTTTTAGGGTAGGGAGGAGTGTTGTATCCGGCGCGACGACATCTGCGCTGGAGACGACTTCCGGGTCCGTGATTTACACCCGACCATCGGGTGTATATAAGACATCCTCCCCGAGATCGCGGCCTCAGATATAGTACAGACATAGACCCAGTAATAACTACATTGGACCAGAACCACGTTGGAAAGCTGTTCCGTGAGTAATAACGTTTAGTTATAATGTTATTACATTGTAGCAATTAAGCTACAATAACTATATTTCAAGGTGGATTTATCAGTAGTCCAAAATGATCAACTCGGTGGGACCTTACCCCACCCACAAATCCGTCACTTGCCAAGTGTCAAAATGGAAAAACGTGTGTGCCAACGGTTTGATTGTTTAAAATGCACACTGATATTTTATTGATAGTTTGTTTCAGTGTTACACATGTTACTTCATTTGAACTACGAATTAAACTGGCATTAATAGTTATAAGTAATTCATTGTTTAGATAATAATGGTGATTTGGACATTATGAAAAGCTGTTGATATGTATGGAAAATTAACACATATTCTGTAGATCTATATAAACTACATATGTTGATGTGTATATTATGCTTTCAGCTTGTTGATGGAAGAAACGAAATAGTGAGAAGAGTAACACTTGCAGACAGAAATTAAAGACAGAACTGAAGACATGTTTATAGCAGTGTTCAGACAGTGTTTACTTGTATATGTATCAAATTGATGTGAGTACTTATATAAGATGTGCGCCAGTATATCAATGAAAAAGATCATAACTGATAAAGACACATTTTGAGCAAAAGTCAACTTTTGAAAAGATATTGAGAAAAACAAGAAATGATCATAATTTCACTTGACACATTCTTGTCCAGAATTTTTCAAAGTGGTCTGCTGTAGATGGTTAGCATTAATGTTCATGAGATTGGAAACTTAATCATGGTATAACATTTTTGCAAGTTTAACACGATTCATGTAGTCTCAATTTAATGTGATTGATGAGGAAAATGTATTAATAGAAGGATTTATATAAATATTTCCAAGCAAACAAAAAATAATATTTTTGCTCTGTTTTTAGCCCTTTCCCTCATATAAACGCTTTCTGACGCCTCTGCAGCAGACGGCTTTTTGAAAACATAGTGACAAAAGAAGAAATTGCTCAAATCAAGCAATTGTTCCTTTTGCCACAATGTTTTCCACTTTTAGTCATAGGTTATTCATTCAATTATAGAGATTTTCTATGTTTGGACAAAATATGTTCAAAGTCATCTGCTGCAGATTTGTCGTATGAGAGAAAGGGTTAAGTTAACATTTACTTCTTACAAATGCTAAATCCAGCATATTCAACCAAGTTGTTAAAAGTATAGAGATATTGCACAAAGTTACTATTTATGCTTTACAGACATTGGACATGTATTAATACTTTAATAAAAGTGCATAAGGCCTATTTAGGTTTGTTTTCTCTGGAAATGCTGTTGCAAGCTTAAATATATTGTATAAATTTTGGCAATTGGTCGCAGTTAATTAACATTTAAGTTATTCTTCTCTTAAATAAGGACTTAATGTGTTAGCAAACTTAAATTTTACTTGATGTTGATAAGTTCGGTTATATCCTGTTGTTGATTGGATCTTGGAGATACTATTCCCTGATCAGATGTAATACCAGAAGGAAAACAATTGAACAACATGACTATCATTCTGTCATTTCTACTTTTCCTCATTGTTTTCATAATCTAATTCCAAAATGATCCATTTGCTCATGACATTTTCTCATGACATTAATGCATATCAAATGACTGGGGTAAAAAACGAAATGGTTTAAACTTTTTGCTTTATTTTGTATACAATCATGTAGCAGACTAACCATGTTGTGTTTTTTTATAATATAAATTGTTATAATTAAACTTTATGAACTTTTCTAATGTGCTTGTTTATTTTTGGTCTTATAGCTCAACTCAGCACAAAGTACTGAAAGTGAGTTATTGTGATTGCCTTCTGTTTGGGTTGCATCCATCAACATTTAAGTAACCAGTGTGTAAATTGGGATGAAACTGCACAGCTAGTAATTTCTCTGTTTTCCCAAAAAATCTTTAAAATCCTTTTTCTTCCAAATTGTTGGGCAATTTTCTAATTGAAGAACATGGCAGTTTGATTTGATTATTCAATGTTGTATAGCCCTTTCCCATATATACAATACGAGTTTAAAAACATGGAAAACTTCAAATGTTTGAAAATGCATCAAAACATGTCCACATGTGGTAAAGGGTTATGTCCATCTACATTTTAATTATTACAACAAAGTTGTAAATGATAGCAGTTTCATGCATGTGGTTATGTATAGCATGATAAAGCAATCTTGCACCAGTACTCAACACAACATTCTTCCAAAGAAACTGGCTAAATTCTCACATAGACTATTAACCATTTCCCACATACAACAAATCGGCAGCAGTCTACTTTGAAAAAATATAGACAAAAATTCGGAAAATGTTTATAAATGAAAGTATAACAATTGAATAGATTTGAAAACATTTAGACAAAAGCAAAAATTGTTCATGATGAGTTATTTCACTGTTGCCACAATGCTTTCAAATGTCGTTTACTGCAGAGATGTCTGAAAGCGTCTACATGTGAAACAGGGTTAAGCACATTTGTAGTAGACAAATGCCGCTAGTCCCAATGAGTTTAGTCAATCATCGGAAAGAATAAATGGCAATCCGGGAAATCGAACTCACAACCCATATGTCCAATGGAGTGATAGCCCTCATCGTTCCCGACTAAGCTTTTGCGGCTTGGCAACACTATTGTATAGGATGAGATGTTGTTTGAAGTTAAATAATAAAGACTGACATATATAGAATAGATTATCTCATTGATTCAGCTCAGGGGAATATATTGATTGATTAGGGTTAATTAAACGCCATTTTCAACAATTGTTCAGTCATTTCACCGCAGCCAGTTCACCTATTCATGTTTATCCCGGCCTTCTCACACCAGTAATCCACACAACAATCTTTCCAATCTTTCCAAGCAACTGGCTGATTTTCCTGTTAGTGTATTGGTGGGAAAAAAATGACGCTTGTCACAATGACTTTTGTCAAACGCCATAACGAATATTGGCCGAGCTGGGGTTCAAACTTACAACTCCTTGATTAACAGCCCGCTTTTCGCTAGCGACGGGGCTCGGCGCCAGGGGGATATTAAACTATTCACAATTCTTTTTTACAATTTTAGGATAATGATTTGAATAACAAAGGAATATTTTTATAAAATGCTAGCTTTTTATTAAATCAACATTTGTCATCGTATACTGAATTGCAGTTTACTATTGCAAAATGCCCATCAAAACTTAAAATTTCATTTAATTTCTTTAAAAAAAAAAAAAAATTCTATAGCTGAAGATTCAGATTTTGCATTTAACTTTAAGTCAAATCGAGGTCAAATTTTGATTTGAATTAATTGTGTACTCCTTCAAAAAATACCTTTTTTTAGATGAACGCTATGCAGGAATAAAGTGTAAATTTAGCATTGATATTTGCAAATTGTCCCAAAATCCAGACAATTCAATAAAGGGTTGACATTCAACAAATTATACATATTGAACTGCATGACAGATACATATTCAACCATGACGTTTTTAACTTTGTTGTAACAAGGTTGATCTCATGATAAAAACAAACAGAAATCCGAGGTTAACAACTCTTCATATAGTTCCAACAACTGGGAAAACACGAATTTATGCAGAAAAATAATCTCTAAACCACAATGACGTATCTACGTTCGTCCAAACATAATGAATACATTTAATTCTGACGTCACCTATTTTCACTTAAGGAAAAACTAATATTCTTACCTAAGGCATTTCCTTAGGAGCTTTGTGAGTACGAACTTTAGGAATGTTCTCAATTAAGGGAAAAAATGGGTATTTAAGGAATTTTCTAAGGAAATAACTTAGGAGCTTTGTGAATATGGCCCCTGTAGTACTGGTTACTTACCCAGGAAACGCAGTGTTATAGTTTAAACATTGTTGAAAGCAGCGTAAAACACAAAACAATCATTGCAAGTGCCTTCTCGCAGTTTGTGAAGCTAAGCCACGATAAGATATTCGGTAGTCACTTCCTGCCCCGAGCCGGACGAATTCGAAACATGTACATGTGTAGCTAAGAAATGAAACATCTTTATAAATGATAGTAAATAATGTATTGAATAAAGTTGAAAACAGTGTGACAAAACGAGAAATTGTTCACCAAAAGCATATAAACATTTTGTCACAATATTTTCGAAAGCCGTCTGTAGCGTCTGCATATTGTCAAAGGTTAACATTCTTCCTTTCAGGGTATTCTTCCCAGCGGTGTTCCAGGAACCGAACCAGTCATTACTGCCACCGCACCCAGCGTTTAAAAGAGACTCCTCTTCCTGCAATATTCTTTAACAATTTTTTAAAACAATGTTGGAAAACCAGAAAAGATTTTTTATGGGAACATAATACTTGTCCAGTAAGGTTATATGTTTGGTCGTTATAAACCTTTTCCACATCTGTAAATCTGCAGTTAATGACTTTTAACCCTTTCCCTCATACAGCGAATCTGCAACAGATGACGTTGAAACAATCATGTAAAAAACCATGGAAAATATTTATAAATGAAAGTATACATACGGATAATAGGTAAAAACAGAGTGACCAAATGTAAATATGCTCATTTTGAGCAATTTCTCCTTTTGTCGCAATGTTTTTTAAAAGTCGCCGGCTGCAGATGTGTCAGAAAACATTTGTAAGTAGGAATGGTGAAGACATCTAAGCAAAAATATTGAAAATATTGAAAATATTTTTAAATAAAAGTTAAATTATCAAATAAAGTAAAAAAACCAACAACATTATGACAAAAGGTCAGTTTGTCAGTTAGTTCTGATGGTCAAGTTCTTCCGTTTATTAGACAGTTCGTTGACCTGATGGTCAGGTCCGTCCGTCTGTTTGTCAGTCAGTCATAATGGTCAAGTTCATCCGTCTGTTTGTGTTCAGTCCTGATGGTCAAGTTCGTACGTATGTTTGTTAATCATTCATAATGGTCATGTTTGTCAGTTAGTTTACCTAATGGTCAGGTCCGTCCGGCTGTTTGGCAGTCAGTCCTCATGGTTAAGTTCTTCAGTCTGTTTATATGGCAGCCGAGCCCCGGTAGCTCAGTCGGTAGCGACGCTGGCTGTCAATCCAGAGGTTGTGAGTTCATTATGAGCATGTCCGTACGTCTGTTTGTTAATCAATCCCAATGGTCAAGTTTGTCTGTAATTATTGATGGTCAAGTTCCTCAGTCTGTTTGTCTTTCAGGCCTGTTGGTCAAGTTCGTCAGTCTGTGTGTCAGTCAGTCTTGATTGGTCAAGTCCGTACGTATATTTGTCTGATTTTTAAGTGCGTACGTATGTTTGTATGTCACTCCTGATTATCATGTCCGCACTTGGATATAATGATCAAGTCCGTCCGTCTGATTATCTATCAGTCCTGATGGACACATCCGTGAGTCTGTTTGTTTGTCAGTTATTCCTGATAGTCAAGTTTGTCTATCAGTGTGTGTGACAGTCCTGATGGTCTAGTTCGTCAGTCTGTTTGTCTCTCAGTCATGATGGTTAAATTCGACCGTCTGTTTGTCAGTCAGTTTGCCTGTTGGTCAGGTTCGACCGTCTGTGTGTCGGTTTGCCTGTTGGTTAAGTTTGTCTGTCTTTGTTACAGTCAGTTAGTTTACCTGATGGTCAGGTCCGTCCGTCTGCATGTCAGTCAAACAACCTGATCGTCAGTTAGTGAGTCAGTTAACTAAAGGATCCACAATATCAAATTTATCCGTAAGAAAATAAAACTGTTGAATTGTTTGAGTGTCTCTAGCTGACATTTAATATGTGAAAGTAAGTTTACAGAATACATGTAAGTGTATGTGATGTATAATATGTACGAATGTGCACGAATATGTGATGTATGTATGTACGAATATGCACGACTATGTGATGTAGTGAGGGTGTTTGAATTCGAGTTCTTTTAATTGCAAAATTACATCGCGCGCAACTTGATACTACGGATAAGGTGTACAATTAAACAATTAAAATAACGTGTCATATTATTTTAACTTAAACATTTGAACTAATATTGTTGTAAATATATTTCGTTATGTTTAAAAATTCACCGTTTATATTTATTCCCTAAAAACAGCCATATTTCAGTAAGGTGATTTTATTTGTTAAATGCTCGCTGTCTGTTCGTCTGTCTGTCTGTCTGTCTGTCTGTCTGTCTGTCTGTCTGTCTGTCTGTCTGTCTGTCTGTCTGTCTGTCTGTCTGTCTGTCTGTCTGTCTGTCTGTCTGTCTGTCTGTCTGTCTGTCTGTCTGTCTGTCTGTCTGTCTGTCTGTCTGTCTGTCTGTCTGTCTGTATGTCTGTATGTCTGTCTGTATGTCTCTCTCTCTCTCTCTTTCTTTTTTACTCTCTCTCTCTCTCTTTAACTCTTTCTCTATCTCTACACGATCTTGAACAATTCCATTGCCGTAACATTTAGTGATTATGCTATATATAATCAATAACTTCAAAGAGCATTAATAAAAGATAAAACAAATATATCTTCGCCATGGGAACTCTCACTATTCGCAGTTCAATGATTATTGATTTCGATATTGATTTATATTGTGACGTAAATACTTACGATCACCCTTAACCGAAACCATTATCTCATCTTGAATAAGCCTGTTTCAACCAAACTTCAACGGAGCGTACTTAGTGGGCTTCAGTTACACTTATCATTCAAACGATTTCATGTGAAGCAGAACCATGGTAGATATAACACATATCCATATGTATGTGTTAAGCGTTTGGAGACGAAACATTGGGAACTATATTCCCTACAGTCTGCCGTCGATTTTATCCGAATACCATTTCAAACGAGTAAGTGATGGCGATTCCTTTTACCACACTATCATTGTCGCAAACACGTTCGAGCTGACGTTAACACATGTATGATGCCACCTTAACCCGTTCCTACGAACAGACGCTTCCTGATGCAAATTAATTTTGAAAACATTGTGACAAAAGGAGGAATTACTCTAAATCAGCGCACCAATTGTACTGAAAGACGGGCGAGCACCACGCAGAGTAGTCAGTACGACCCGTTTATAAGTCTTTGATATGAATCAATACTTTACGTCTCAGGGGGATAGAGGTATATATAGATATATAGTTATGATTCCTGAAACAGGAAGCGAAAATTGTGTACATGGATTAGCCTGCGCGGCATACTTAGGCTGATCAGGGTCGATACTTTACGCAGAGTCCACAATGGTGGTGTTCTCGTGGAACGGCTCAAATGAAAACTATAACGGGGATTCCATAAAACCCATTCTTATTTGGATAGGCTCAACAGAATATCAAATTACCCATACATGATATTATCACATTGAACTAAATAATTACGATACGAATGTTTCACGCAAAGCATCAAAGAGAAGCCGCAGTATTTCGTTGCACATGAAGAAATAAGAAAAAAGAACATTATACTTTCATTATATCTACTCCCCTATATCTCTCTCTCTTTATCTATATCTCTCTCTCTCTCTCTCTCTGTCCTTCTCTCTGTCTCTCTGTCTCTATCTCTGTCTCTCTCTGTCTCTCTCTGTCAATATATGTCTCTCTCACTCACGCTCTCTCTCTCTCTCTCTCTCGCTCTATCTCTCTCTCTCTCTCTCTCTCTCTCTCTCTCTCTCTCTCTCTCTCTCTCTCTCTCTCTCTATCTCTCTCTCTCTCTCTCTCTCTCTCTCTCTCTCTCTCTCTCTCTCTCTCTCTCTCTCTCTCTCTCTCTCTCTCTCTCTCTCTCTCTCTATATATATATATATATATCTATCTCTGTCTCTCTCTCTGTCTCTGTCTCTCTCTCTGTCGCTCTGTCTCTCTCTGTCTCTCTCTGTCTCTCTGTCTCTCTGTCTCTCTGTGTTTCTCTGTTTTTCTGTCTCTGTCTCTCTGTCTCTCTCTCTCTCTCTCTCTCTCTGTCTCTCTCTCTTTCTCCCCCTCTCTCTCTCTCTCTCTCTCTCTCTCTCTCTCTCTCTCTCTCTTTCTCTCTCTCTCTCTCTCTCCCCCCACTCTCTCTCTTGCCATGGGAAATCTCGCTATTCGCAGCTCAATGATTGTTGATTTCGATATTGATTTATATTGTGACGTATGCACTTACGATCATCTGAATTGTACATTTTGCAAATCGTATTGCCTTGAGACGAAAAATCGGGAACTCTATTCCCTACAGTCTGTCGTCGATTTTATCCGAATATCCATTTTGTTATCAAATGTATGATACCACCTTAACCCGTTCCTACAAACAGATGCTTTCTGATGCAAACGACTTTTAAAAACATCACGACAAAAGGAAGAATTACTCTAAATCAGTGCACCAATTGTACTGATAGACGGGCGAACCCGAGCACCAAGCAGAGTGGTCAGTACGACCCGTTTATAAGTCTTTGGTATGAATCAATACCCCGATCTGTAGATTTCTATTGATTGATCGAATGCTTTGAGTTTAAAGCAGTTTTCACAAGTTTTTTAGTTATATCATGAAGGCCAGTTCATATACCAAGGAAAAGCTGTGATATAACTGATTTTCTTTTGAAAATGTCGTAGAAACCAAAAAACAAATTACTCATTTGATTTCGATATCGTCAATACATTAAGGTTTTCATCACCAACACTTATACATTTTATTTGACATTAACAACGCATTGAAGTATCGACGTCCATTATTTACGCAATTTAGTTTGAATCACTATTGTTTACACATTTAAGTTGAAATCACCATTGTTTACACATTTAAGTCGAAATCAGCATTGTTTACACATTTAAGTTGAAATCACCATTGTTTACATATTTAAGTTAAAATCGCCATTGTTTACACATTTAATTTGAAATCACCATTGTTTACACATTTAAGTTTAAATCATCATTGTTTACACTTTTGAGTTTTAATCAGCATAGTTTAAGCATTTGAGTTTGAATTATCAGTTTAAACGCCATTAAGTTTGAATTATCACTGAAAACGCCATTAAGTTTGAATTATCATTGTAAACGCCATTATGTTTTAATTATCATTGGTAACACCATTAAGTTTGAAGCATCGTGATTGCGCATTTAAGTTGAATCAGTATGCTTTTTTCATTTAGGTTTCAATTGTCATGCTTAACGCATAGTCAGGGTTATCCATTTCCCACGTGTAGATGCTTTCTCACGCTTCTGCAGCATTAAACATTGTGGTAAAAAAGAAATAGATCAAATATAGTAATTTCTCCTTTAACAACTCTTTTAGGAAATATCACTTTGTTAAGAGATTTCTTATAGTTTTGCGTAGATGTTTTCAAAGTTGTCTGTTGCAGATTTGTTGTAAAGGGTTAATGCAGTAAAGGGTTTAAGTTTAAAGAGATGTGTTTACAGAGACCATTTCATATATGGCAATTGTGGTCTCTCTAGAACCAGACCAACGTGCGCATACATCCTGATTCGACATACTGCAAACTGTTCACTGTTTAGTCACAGACATCACAGTGGCTTTTGTCAAACGTCGGAAAAAATGTTGGTCGAGTTGGGATTGACAGCCCGCGTCGCTATCGACTGAGATCAGTCATTCGTCTTTCACCAATAGGATAAAAGTATATTTAGAAAAGCAGCCAGTTGCTTGGAAAGTATGTCGTGTGGAGTACTGGTGAGAGAAAGCTAGTGAACACATAAGTAGGTGATATTAACGAAAAAGTGTTTAAAACGGCGTTAAACCGTCAATCAACAGACAATTTAAAAAACATGGATATCAGGTGAGTAGTATAGGACCTGCTTAGTCATGACTCGATTGACATTTACAATGAATAATATATCGTTAAACTATAGCTTTCCGACCGTGTCTATGTGTCTGGCTTATTAGAACTGTATAAACACACAGCTAAAATTGTGAGATGGTGTCTTCACAAGCAAATAGAGGTGGAACAATGTCGTTATACAATTTACTGAAAAACATTTAGAAGAAGTTAATTGCAAAATGCAAGTTAAATTGGCATTATTGCCTATGATAAAAACAAGATAAAATTAACGTAACAAATGAAATAGGAAGTTCAGCATGTGAGGACCATAAGACTATTTAACAAACAGTTTTGTTATAAAAGGATTTACACTTAGTTAAGTGCATATTTCTGGAAAAGAAATGCGATAAATTTGAACAGGAAGCAGTTTCGTATTGCACCCATTGTTTTTTGCGATGTGTTATACGAAAGAGCGCTAAAGTAACGTAGGCAACCAGATGGCTTGTAATATGTTTTCTAGGGCCTTTTATTTAATCGTCGTTGTATATTACGGAGTATTCTATTTAAGTGCCGTTGTGTATTTCGGACATGCGGGCGCTGTGGTGCACGTGAACACCTTCCAAGCGCTTGGTTTGGAAATACAGAGAAATGTGAAACCAGAAGACGGAGAACTCAACATCATGGTGACATTTGTTGATACATCTTTCGAGCATTGTATCAGGGAGTGCCGCAGACGATCAACTTGCAAGGCGGTAGAATACAAACGTCTTGCGAATTGGTGTGGTCTACGATCAAACATATCAACAGTTGTTACGTCAAAGGGATTTCTGACTGTCACTGGATTCAATGAAACTGTATGTTAATGTTTTTTCAATTTGACAGTTATAATATTAATGAGCCGCTCCGCGAGAAATCCAAAAGTATGGCCTCTGCGTAATGTATCGACCTAGATCAGCATGCGCAGTACGTGCAGACTGATCTGGACCAACACATTTCATCTGAGGGGGATAGACATAGACAGACATACACATCTTTATTTCTAATATCTAGGCCACTGGCCCATAATACAAAATACAGTGACATATAACAAGTGAACAGAGAGTGACAATAATATAAAGAAGTACATACAAATCATGATCTAACACACCTTTAATTAAGGAACTTTTGACACATTTGCAGCAATTGAATATATGGTTTCCTACTTTTAATTTCTTAATTTGTCTTCAACTGTACATGCAAAGAAAGCATATAAAGCAGACGTATATATGGTTTCCTACTTTCCTTTTCCTTCTTTGTCTTGAAAACATTTTAAGCAAACGAATGATTTCGGATTTTTGGGAGGTTTATAATGATGACAATATTGAATATATTGAAGTTTAATTGTTATCATTCATAATATATTTTCTCAGCTCAAAAGAATAAAAAAGGTATTTAAAAACTCTATATATTCTTTCTCTATTGTTACATTCTAAAATTGCATAAACATTTCAATATTTCTGTTTGTAAGCCATTGCTTTTTGAAGTATTTCTTTCTTATCTGCTCATAAACTGAACATTGTAAGAAAAAGCGAAATTCGTCTACGATGATATAACTATTTTGTTGTTCAAAAATTTTACAGAACCTCAAATTTTGATCAGTGGATAAATGTCTTCCCTTTTCAATCATGAGATCATTTGAGGAACATCTGACGTTTGATAATGTTTTCTTTAATACATAGGAAAGATTAGTGTTGAGACAGAGTTCGGGTGTTAACAGAGATTTGAAATATTTATAATTAATGCTTTTGGGATTTCGATACTACAGTGGGGTCTCTTTGTGGGTCATGATAGACAGCTGATCCGAGGCTGACCTCGAGGTAAGCCCCGCCCCATTTCGAAGGATGGTGCAATACTCATCGTTACGTAAAACCCCATTGCGAAGGTTGGTGCAATACTCATCGTTACGTAAACAAAACAAAAAAAACAAAGTCACACCCGGCGACCTTGATAACATTTCTAAGGATGCACGTGATTAATAATGACACGTTGGAATGACCGATTCAACTTCAGCGTTTTACGTCTTTACGAGACATGATATAACGTTGTTTCTTTAAACGGTGAAAACAAAGATCAGACAGTAAAATTACGAAATGTTCACATCAGAAGATAATTCCTTAAGTATACGTAGTGTAAACAAAGATACCAATGTATGCACCGTTTATCCATCCATTGTTTACATAAGCCATTGATATCAATTTACCCTCGTTTAATGTAGTAAAACGACACCTACGTATAAGGGTTCTTTTACTTTTTTAAACAAAAATAAAATAGCTCAATGATGTTAAAGTAACACCAACGTTAAAGGCGTGAAAGGCGTTTTCACAACTGCGAAAAAATGAAAATCGTTTACAAGAGATAAGTAACTTCCAATGAATTTCTTTAGAATAATAAAATAGCGCTTCAGACTGAAAACAAAATATCGGAATGTTCACTTCAGAAGATAATTCCTTAAGTACATTGTATACGTAGTGTAAGCAAATTAACTGAGATACCAATGTATGCACCTTTTATCTATAGCCATTGATAACAATTTACCCTCGTTCAATCTAGTAAAACGACACCTACGTATCTTGTTTTTTTTTTACTTTTTTAAACAAAAATTAAAATAGTTCAATGTAGTAAAACGACCAACGTTAAGAAACTATTTAGAAATGATGAACACACAACTATTTAGAATGAATGAACACACTTACATAAGTTGTTTAAAATTCAGAAAGCGTATCTCTTTCCATAATAATAATACAGATACGTAACAGAAAGGGAAAGGTATCATTTACCGTTATATTTGAATTAAGTGATTTATATGTTTGAAAAGTACCACCGATAATACGATATTTTTAAAATAACGGTTTTGTTTACGTCCGTTTTGAAAGAAACGGATCGTATTATAGTTTGACCTGCGTGCGTTTCTCCGGCGTCCAGTATGTCGTCAGCTAAATAACTTGAGAAGCCTTTTGTCCCATCATAACCAACTTTAGTCAGAATGTGTATTGGCATAATATCTTGGACGATTCGATAACTAGCCATATCGCTTTAGTCAATCGTTCGTACGATGGGTTTTAATGAAATTAAATAATGTATGAGCAGTTCTTTTCTCACGAAAGTTAAACCTTTTCATAGCGTATAACGATCTTACCTTACTTACGTCAGTACTGTATACATACTGATATTTACACTTGGCCCTTACCTAAACGTTCGCTGCCTTATATACACATTCATCTCTAAAAATGATAAGAGTTAATGTGAACTCTTTCTAGAAAGAAAACTATATATTAACATTTTCAACACCGTTAAACGAGTACATTAAAACAGTTTGTAGAGATTGTCGAGTTGCAGTATCAACGTGTGGTCAGAGCGACGAGTGTAGATCAAGAGAAACAGCGTTTGACCACACAAAACACATGATGGGTTTACGCTTTTCAAACTAAAAAACTCTTTAACGTTTTATTTCTTTGAGCAACTGAATTGGCAAGACATTTGCTATGATACTATCCAAATGTATAATTTAATCAGATTTCTTTAGCATGCGATGCCTTGTACGTTACGGAATGGCCGATAATGTTGTTTAAAGTTAAGAACATTTTGGTAAAAATCCGTCAGTGTCGCGCGTCTCACATTTGATGAAACCCCTACCTCCTAATGTCAGAAACAAAATGACACATGAGTTAATGTTCGACAGTGATTTGATTTCAATGTTTATCAGTTATTTATGTTATTTTAAGCTACTACTTTTTTTTCTTTTTTTAACTAACTGAGTGAAGGAAAATATAATGACAAAAAACGCAATTTCCCTAAATTCTGTATCGCGTTTCAAGGGAAATTAAAGTGCTGAAAGCGATAGAGCATCAGTTGTATTTGTTTGTTCGGTGTTTTTCGCCTCTTTCAACATTTTCATAAATAAGATTAATTTCCCAGTTAAATAAGGGAATGTCCGTGGTTTGCTATATGGCTTAAAACTTTGAATATGTGTCTTTAAACGACCGGAATTTGGTGCACACTGCTGTGGGCATATGATATGATGATGACGACGATAATGGTGATGATGATGATGATGATGAGTATCAGGAAGAGGAAGAGCAGGAGGTGGATGAGAAGGAGGAGGAGGAGGAGGAAGAGAGGGGTGAGGAGGAGGAAGAGAGGAATGAGGAGGAGGAGAACGAGGAACAGGAGGAGCAAGAGGAGGTGGAGGAGGAGCAGAAGCAGGAGGATAAAGTAAAGGAGGAGGGGGTAACTCCTTCATACATACTCATCTGATCAATGAAATTGTCTTTTAATTTATTAATTTAATCTGATAACTGATGTGGATCTTTGTTTTTCAGATATCCGGCAATGAAAGTGCCTTGTCAACTTTGTTCAGAATGCGGAAAATGCTTCGCCATTTTGAACTATATCGGTCCGAAACACGGTTGTTCCGATAATGACGAAGGCTTCTACGACGACTATTAAGGATCGATATTAATTTGCTCGTTCTGCGAAATAAAGTTTATAAGAGATACCGATGAAACGAATAAATTAAGGACAAGGCTAATCATGAAGCGTCACAAAAAGAAACTACACGGAGATGATCCGAGTCTTTCAATATACCGAGGAACTCAGACATCAGAGAACATTCGAGAAACTCATGATGCGCGGACACCGGAGGGAACTCTAAATGCGACGACAGCCCCAGAATGCACTCCAACGGAGAATATGTTTGTTTTCCGACATCCGTTTATCTGTATCGTTAGCGGACCCACGTCATGCGGAAAAACCTACTTTATAACCCAACTGTTACAGAGAGCCCGCAACAAGATACAACCGTCACCGCGACGCATTATCTGGTTATACAAACGATGGCAACCGCTTTACGACGTCATACGGAGAACCGTTCATCCGAAGGTCGAGTTCATTCAGGGCGTGCCTTGGAACCTCGAGAGAGACGAATTTCTGAACACTCGAGTTAGAAACGTTATAGTGCTCGATGATATGGCTACCGAAGCGGCCAAGGATTCGAGAGTAACGGATTTGTTTACGGAAGGTAGTAACCACATAAATTTGTCGATGATCGCTCTTAACCAGAACCAGATTTTAGCGAACACCCGACCCAGAGAAGAAACTGTCATTATCTGGCATTATTCAATAATCCCGTGGACAGACAACCGGTTATGACTCTAGCCAGACAAATGTACCCCAATAACCCCCAACAGCTCCTACTTCGTTTCGAGGATGACATTCAACGACCGTACGGGTACCTGCTAGTCGATTTGAAACCGACGACGCCAGAATCATGGCGAATGCGCACGAATGTACTCGAACCGGCTTTAACGCGCTCGCCCGAACGTACCAACGAACAGTCGGAAGCCATTTCAATGTCTTGCGACGACTGCGGGTCCGTTTTATCGGACATTCGTCACTTATAAAAACATGTCAAAGCGTGGTGCCCGATGAAAGGAGGGGAGCGACGATGACATAGAAGTAGTATCCGAGGACGATGACGCGGACGAAGCTTCGGACGACGAACGTACGGAAGACGTATCCGTTGACGAAGCTAGCGGCGATACAGAGGTATTTAATCCCGAGGTCGTAAAGTGGAAGAGACATTTCGCCTTGATGGCGGCAGGCAAATTACGACCCAATCACAATGGTCACTATATCGTGAAAAATGTACAAGTCAGTGGGAAATCTCCGGAACCGAAGATAAAATTAGTCACGCGGCTGGCTCAAGATATCGAAATGGCTAAATCCGAACTCAAAAGCATGACTAAGAAAACGGGAACGAACATGGCGAAAAGACGACGAGCGTATAAAAGCCGAAAGGACTTTTTGATGACCGCCCGGTGTTCCGGGTTATAAGTGAGGTCAACGCAGTTCGTGTACATCAATGTTATAAATAGTGTAAATTTTGCGATTATATCTGTATTTTTTTTTATACGTGTATACATGTATTTTGAAATGTAAACTCAATAATAAAAGTACTAAAAAAACAGATAAGCGCTTTACAGTAATGGCAACTCAATCAAAACAGGTAAACAGACATCGTACAATTGAGGTTGACGTTTAATAACGGTCATTAACACGGATCAGGTATGGAAACAAGTAAAATGAACCGAATCCTTGATAAACATGGCGGCCGGAAACAGTTCTGGTTCGTAACGTCCTCCGTAGTATCGAACCTGACCAAGATATTCTGCCCATCAACATATTGTCTAAATTGGTGATGATCAAATGCAATGAATCAAGCGATATGGCTGATTATAGCACTTGTCCAAAATATTATTTGATGGGACAATACCAATTTTAAGTAATTTCTGTCATTAAAGGGCGATGACTCTAGAGTGACACATTCTGGGTAAATTGTTATCAATGGCTAATGTAAACTATGGATGGATAAAAGGTGCATACATTGGTATCTCAGTTAATTTGTTTACACTACGTATACAATGTACTTAAGGTGGAATCATACCTTTGAAATAACGTCGTTTTGACGTCAAAACGTACGTTTTTTGCGACAATGACAGTGTTGTTAAAGAAATCACCATGGCTTACTCGTTTGAAGTGGTATTTGGAAAGAGTTAACACCAGACCGAAGAAAATAAAATTACCTACGTAGTGATGTAATTTCCATACAACTGCCAAGACCATTAACGTAACATAAGGGGATTAAAAATGAAACTTTCGCTAAAATATTTTAACAGTAATTCGGTTATTTCAAATTTATTAAAAATTCGCCTTAGAGATTTTTTTAAAAAAGTTATATGATTTAGAACAACCTTTTGTCTACCATTTATCAAAGTTTCAAGAAAATCTATCGTGCAGATCTTTAGTAAATCGCAATGACGTTAAAGCTCTGTTACGCGACAAACCGTACACTGCGGAATTTAAATTGAAACGTACCCAGGGTTATTAAAATGAACTCCCGATTTTTCATAAAAATAATAAATTTTATTCTTTTACGAAAGTGGTAAATTGTATCTATTATACTCCTTTAAATATTACATATGTTTTATATAAATTGACCTGTCTACTTCGCTGTTTATCTGTTAAAACATTTTTTCACATGCCATGTATTAGTATTAGTATTAGTCTCAAACCGTCGCTTGCAGTTCTTATAGATATATTTTATTTCACTTATTCGAATACATGTAATTCGACATTTACATAAACAAATTGATACGAGAACATCAAATAGTAATTCGATATAACATGAAGTTTTATGATTTTACATAACCCAACATTTCTGATACGAAATTCTTCAAACAAGAGCATCGTCAGAATTATCATGGAAGAAATTGTTAATATATTTTATCATTACTTTCATATTTGTCACTCTAGGTATTTTGTGATGTATTTTCAGATAACAGTAAATGCAGAATGCGTTTCTCTTAATCAGGCAAAATTAAAAAGCAAGGTTCAGAACTTCAAAGATTATAACTGAACAGCATGCAAAGCTTTCTATCTATTCTATCCGTGATTATGCTTTTGTTATTTAAGGAAACACTTTATATGATAAAAAACATCGAGAATATCTATTTGACTTTCTTCCCTTTGGAAAACCGTATGTACAAGATTCTATGAAAGTTTTGAATTGATTGTATTCACACAGCTCCGCAGTTCAATTCAACCTAGAGCTGTTTGAAAACAGGTGTTTATTGACAATATTTTCCTGTATAGTTTGGGTAAATAACCCACTATTATTGTCTACATACATATCCCGTGGAGTGCTATCACATCGTTGTCTGCACTATGTAGTGAGCCTTCGATGTCATTGCACAGGTGTCTAGAAATTGTAGACAGTTTATAGTCGGGTAATGATACATTTTGTTTTATTATTGGAAGTGTGTCGACAACACAAGTAATTAGGTACGAACATGTGACCAAAGGTGTGATCTTCTACGGTGTTATGGCATTGTGATTTACTTAAAATCAATCCAATAGCTTGTCTTGAAATTTGGGTTTAGGGTAAAAAACAATTCTCAAGACAAACCGAAGTACATGTAGTTTTAAAATAACGGGGACATATGGAGTAAAAAAAGAAAGATAGAAGAAGGGATGGGTGACTGTGTTTCATTTTCAGTTCCACAATGCGCGTACCGGCGCACGTCAGCAGTATTACGGCATAGCGTTTTACTAAAATTCCGCCCGATATATTTCCAACAAATTTGAATAAATTGGAGAAATAATGGTGTTCTGAATTATAATGATTTCTTTTAAAAGAAATATCTAGGGCATGTTTTTTTTAGTAAATTAGACGTAAGGTAATAACTGTATTATTAGTCAGCGAGTTCGTTAAATAAACCAAGTTTTGCTTTAAAATTACATTATTTAAGGAAAAATTGTGAACTATATATCATGACGGAGTTTATATTATTTGCTTCAAATCAATGTTAATATAAGATGGGATAGTAATGGTCATTCCTTTAATCACACATAACTGCGCAGCTGTGTAAACACAAATTACAATTTAATCAAAAACTTGCTGACAATAACATTATCACGGATAGAATACCAAGAAAGCTTTGCATGACAGGTATAGACATCGAAATTCTCAAAATTGCATATTGAGAACAACATTTGTATATTGTTATCTCAAATATGATACACAAAACAAGGGTGACATATAATATTTGTGATAATTATATTTCATATATAGAACAACAGTTGAACAGGAAAGTTAACGAGTCAGTTTATACATATGACAAATCCAAATATTATTTTGTTGTTTTTCTGATGAATTATTTACGACCGTAATTACTTTAATTCTTTAAATAGAAGCACATATATACTACCTACCATTATTCTTTAGGGGATAGCTTTAATTTAGAATGAAATTGATAACTATAAGGAACAAATAAGTATTCATTTTAATTAACCTGGATGCGTCTCAATGTTTAATTCCGCAATGAACGTTACGACGCACACAAGAGGTTTAACGGCATTGTGATTTATTAAAAATCGACACGATAGATTTGATTGAAAGTTTGGCAAATGGTAGATGAATAGTTGTTCCATGTTATATTTTATTTTAAAAAAAATCTCTCGGGCGAATTTTAAATAAATTAGAAATAATCAAATTACTGTTAAAATATTCTAGCGAAATTTCTATTTTAAGTCGCCTTATGTTACGTTAATTGTCATGACAGATGTATATAATTGATATTATCACACAGGTTATTGTATTCTCTTCAGTTTAAAGTTCTTTTTATCCGAATCCAAATTGAAATGAGGAAGTAATGGTGATTTCTTTAACAACACTGTCATTGTCACAAAAACGTACGTTTTGACGTCAAAAACGACGTTATTTCAAATTTCTTCTGAGGTGAACATTCCGATATTTTGTTTTCAGTCTGAAGCGCTATTTTATTATTCTAAAGAAATACATTGGAAGTTACTTATCTCTTGTAAACGATTTTCATTTTTTCGCGGATGTGAAAACGCGTTTCACGCCTTTAACGTTGGTGTTACTTTAACATCATTGAACTATTTTATTTTTGTTTAAAAAAGTAAAAGAATCCTTATACGTAGGTATCGTTTTACTACATTAAATGAAGGTAAATTGTTATCAATGGCTTATGTAAACAATGGATGGAGTAAAGGTGCATACATTTGTATCTCAGTTAATTTGTTTACACTACGTATACTTAAGGAATTATCTTCTGTGGTGAACATTTCGTATTTTTACAGTCTGATCTTTGTTTTCACCGATTAAAGAAACAACGTTATATCATGTCTGGTAAAGACGTAAAACGCTGAAGTTGAATCGGTCATTCCAGCGTGTCATTATTGATCACGTGCATCCTTAGAAAGGTTATCAAGGTTGCCGGGTGTGATTTTTTTTTTTAACGTAACGATGAGTATTGCACCATCCTTCGCAATGGGGTTTTACGTAACGATGAGTATTGCACCATCCTTCGAAATGGGGGCGGGGCTTACGTTGATGTCAGCCTCGTGTCAGCTGTCAATCATGACCCACAAAGAGACCCTACTGTAGTTTCGATTATATAACTATCACATTTTTGTGTAAAAACATCTTTTATTTTTTGGGTAAACACTTTTAGAAATTCGTTTTCATTACAAAAATCATGAAATATCCAAGCATGACCAACACCGTATCTTAATAAAAGATACTTTATAAATGTAGCCCATGTTCTACGTCCAGATTCATCAAGTTGGAATAACACGAAATAACAGTGTTTTGTACCAAAGACCGGTGGTGACTTCAAAACTTCATACTTCACATTTCATACTTCACACTTCACACTTCATACTTCACACTTCACACTTCACACTTCACACTTCACACTTCATACTTCATACTTCACATTTCAAACTTCAGACTACACATTTTATACTTCACACTTCACACTTCACACTTCACACTTCACTCTTCACACTACACATTTCATACTTCACACTTCACACTTCACACTTCACACTTCATACTTCACACTTCAAACTTCAAAATCTTCTTACATCATTCGCAAATTGAAATGAAATGTGAAGTTTGAAGTTTGAAGATTGAAGTATGAAGTATGAAGTATGAAGCATGACGCATGAAGTGTGAAGTGTGAAGTGTGAAGTATGAAGTGTGAAGTGTGAAGTATGAAGTATGAAGAATGAAGTGTGAAGTGTGAAGTGTGAAGTGTGAAGTGTGAAGTGTGAAGTGTGAAGTTTAAAGTGTGAGGTATGAAGTGTGAAGCGTGTATTCAGACTTCATACTTCACACTTAACAATTCACACTTCAAACATATTATCTATGAAGTGTGAAGTATGAAGTCTGAATATCAAAGACTTCAGACTTCAAACTTCACACTTCAAACATATTATCTATGAAGTGTGAAGTGTGAAATGTGAAGTATGAAGTTTTGAAGTTACCACCGGTCTTTCGTAGTTTTGGGTATATTTTGTTATCCATACGAATACTTTTTAGCCAGTACTTTATACAGTTTGGCATGTATGGCATACACAACGGCATTCTACAACATTCACCTAATGCAACATAATCAAACGTATTTGTAGAAAGGAAACATATCTTTTTACAAAATTGAATGTGTAACTTTTCAAGTTGTTCAATGTATTAAAAACTCCAAATATGTGAACCGTAGTACAGAATGGGTTTGACAGATGCATCGAATATGTTAAACGTGTCTTACATTTCAATGCACCCAAAATGATTTCGTAGTTTCAAAATGTAAAACATTGCCTTTCTAGCTTGTAACTATAACATATTATGAGTTTAATACCATGATAACTTGCTAGTGAAATAAACGCCTAAATATTTATAACTTTAAACAATTTCAATTCCTTTGCTTTTATATAACCATTTTTCGGAATTTTTCAAGACACCTCCATTTCTAAAAACAACAACGGCAAAAAATAAAAAAACACTTAAATCAATAATAGCATTAGATACAAATATTCCGTGTTCATTATTTTTATTTAAGTATGTAATTAAATAATTTCTGAACATAGAGCAAATGTGTGGACTCCCGACACAACCTTGGCGTGCGCCTATCGTACAATCAAAGGTAGAGGTAATATATTAATGATTCCTGAAACAGATTATCCACAGGAGTCGAAAAGTGTATATCCGGGTAAGCCTGTGCTGCATGCTAGGCTGATCCGGGTCGATAGTTTACGCAATGTCTACAATGTTGGTTTTCTCGCGAGACGGCTCAATTGTAACGGGGGTCTGTTTACCTACCCATGTATTTCCTGCCGTTCTCATACCCGTTGTCCACACAGCAGTATTTGCTAGCAACTTGATGCGTTTCCATAAATACTGTTAGCACATTGATGAAATACGAGTGGCGCTTGTCACTTGGACGTTTGTCAAAGGTCAGAATGGATGTTGACCGGAGATGGCTCGAACTCCCAACCGCAGGATTAATAGCATACGTCCCTACCATTACTCTGTTGCAGAAACTTATAGGGGATATTTAATTTAACCTGATTAACCACGAACAACAAAATATTCAACAGACAACTATGAAAACAACTCGGCAAATACTTGATACTTTTATATGAATGAGAGTTTAATTGTTGAATAGAGCCTAACAAATTGCAGCAAAAGGAGAACAAACACAGCATTATGTATGTCTGTCTGTCTCTGTCTGTCTTTTTGTCCGTCCATATGGCTATCTGTATGTATCTCTATGGCTGTCTGTCTGTCTTTCTATCTGTATGTCTGTCTATTTGTCTGTCTGTCGGTCTGTCTATATATCTTTATGTCTGTCTCTGTCTGTCTCTTTGTCTGTCCATATGTCTATCTGTATGTATCTCTATGGCTGTCTGTCTGTCTATCTATCTGTATGTCTGTATATATGTCTGTATGTCGGTCTGTCTATATATCTTTATGTCTGTCTCTGTGTCTATGTCTCTCTATATGTCTATATGTCTGTCCATCTGTCTCTGGTTGTATGTATGTCTGTCTGTCTCTCTCTGTATCTCTCTCTGTTTCTGTATCCCCCCCCCCTCTCTCTCTTTCTCTCTCTCACCTCTCCCTCTCACTCCCTCTCTCTCTCTCTCTCTCCCCCCTCTCTCTCTTTCTCTCTCTATCTCTTTCTCTCTCTCTCTCTCTCTCTCTCTCTCTCTCTCTCTCTCTCTCTCTCTCTCTCTCTCCCCCCTCTCTCTCTCCCTCTCTCTCTCTCTCTATTCTCTCTCTCTCTCTCTCTCTCTCTCCTCTCTCTCTCTCTCCTCTCTCTCTATCTCTCTCTCTCTCTCTCTCTCTCTCTTCTCTCTCTCTCTCTCTCTCTCTCTCTCTCTCTTCTCTCTCTCTCTCTCTCTCTCTCTCTCTCTCTCTCTCTCTCTCTCTCTCTCTCTCTCTCTCTCCCCCCTCAATCTCTCTCTCATTCTACGTTGTATCTCTGTCCCTCTCATTGTCTGTCTCTCTCTCACAAACTCATACCAAATTCAGATGCGAACCCTTGGTTAAACATATATATCTTAACAGGGAACGTGTGGAAGTAAAACGTGCAGTTCGAGTGAAACCTGCAATGAAACTACAGAAATGTGTTCGATTACAGGCAAGTTATAAACAATTTTACCTTAAATTGATTTGATTAACCTTTGGAATATCACAAAGAATGGTGATTGATTTGAATAATAATAAATAATTCAAACCAGGGTCTTAATTTGAAATATTTCATATATGATACGAATGTATATTTTTGTTTGAAATGTTTCAAATTTATTTAGTAATAAACATATATTCATAAAAATCTGTCACGTGAAAACCTGTCATATGAAAACCTGTCATATGAAAACTGTGGAAAATAATTAAGAAAGAGACACATACGGCAAACGCTAACAATAGTGTCAAACAGTGACGAGCGGCCTTGATTATTTTCTTTGTTTTTAATTTTATCAAATAATACACGCATGAGCCTTCAATATTTTGATTGCTTGTTTTGGGTTTTACGCCACTTTCATCAGGTAAGGGCATATCACCTCGGTCAGTAAGTATAATATTGGTCCACGCCATATAATTATGTACATCGAGATAGCACATATATAAGGTATGAAACCAATACCACTCCATCTGCTGGAGCCCAATAGTTGCATTGACTCCAATTGTTTAGATGCATTCAGCCGGCTCTTCCGGTTCAAGCAAGGGTCAGACTGTGGCTGCTATTCTTATTGAGTATCCCCGTGTCATAGGGGCAAGTCTTCACTCGACGCAGAAGCATTCATACCTAACATATTAAGATACTGGTCAAATAAATGTTTAGTACAGTATTTACCGTTTAAGTTCTCTACGTGCGACAGGTGAATGTGCAAGTGCTGATTCTATATTTCAGAATGTGGGTCACCTGACATAGGACATAAGACACGAGGAAATCGTTTTGAGGTTGGAAGTAAAGTTGTTCGCAGCTGTGTAGATGGCATACAACAACTGACATGTACCAATGCCGGGGAATGGGAGGGGTCATATATATCAATAGCATATTCGGGTAAGTTCTAAAACTTTCGATTGACATATTTTAATTAAATAACACCATTTGATCTAATTGTCTCCAGTATTTCTCGCAGCAGTACTGTACACAGCAATATTCACAGACGACTTTAATTGAGTCAAAAGTTTAGGCCCGTTGGTGTAGATCTACTAGTGTTGATACCAAAACAGTAAACAGCTGCAATACATAAAGAAAACTATTTAACATTTTCACTTGGACAGAAACTGACCTGTGACTCATGATGCTCTGAAATGAAGCCAATATAAAACAGCGCTATGCAAATGAGGGCCAATCAAGCGCGGCTTACGCACAAGTATACCGGAAGAAGACCATTGTTGCGATTGAACGTTGATTTTTCGAAAATGCGGCCGAAATGAGTTTCAGATGCTTCGCGACCCTTCGCTCAAATACTTTCGCAAAAAAAAGTGTTTATGGTTGCAATCAAAGTATAATCAGAGAAATCAATACCATAAGTTCTAAATCGCTAGTGGATATGTGTTAAACTATCCTACTGATAAAAAACACAGTACTGCAGGTTTGTTAGTTTGCTTGTTTACATGCTGTATTACGCCGTTTTTAAACACTATTTCAGTTATATTTCTTGAAAAAGTTAATAGTACTACGGGTCAAGTTCATCCTGATACCAGCGTCTCAGTCGTAATGCTTACTCATTATCCACAGCGCCAAGGACGGAAAGCTATTATTACCATGTTTAACGTTTTGGGTATGATATTGTAGAGCTAACATGTGTCGGATTACGACGGAGGGATCCCGATGTTCGATCAGGCGTTTATAAAAATCGACTGGATATGCAGATTTACTGTGATTTCGACACGGATGGTGAGAGCTGGATGGTAGGAATTTTGAATAATTAACCCTGTCCAACATACATACGCTTTCTGACGCCTCTGCAGCAGAGGAATTTTAAAAACATTGTGGTAAAGGGAGAAACTGTACATGATGATATGTTTCTGTTTTGTTTTTTGATTTTTTTCCCCGTTATTCATTTAAAACAATTACCTTTGTATAATGAGCTATGAATAGTGGGCTTGCTTATTATATATTCTCAAATAATTATTCGGCTTTTAAACCCTATGTTGTCGATTAGACGACCCACAACATAGGGTTTATTTTGTTTATATTCAAGATATTGAGTGGCAAACTACCTGTTTACTCCTCCTTATCTACGCCTATATTTGTAAATTGTCTGGAGCAGAGACATATTATTATAATTTTTTGTTCTGTTTGGACCGATATACATTCATCTTGGGAAAGTTGAAAAATAAGAATCAATTGTATGACTTTTGAAAGGTTATATTTGATTTTTTTTTTCTATTTATTCTTAAGCATCTTTTTTTTAATGAAATTGATATTATTCCGTTAATCTGTAAATCGTTACTTTAATTCGTCTAAATTGTATAATGTTCCTTTTATTCGTAGTAGCTATATAACGATACTTTAATTCGTCGTAGCTATATAACGTTACTTTAATTCGTCGTAAATTGTATAATGTTCCTTTTATTCGTCGTAGCTATATAACGATACTTTAATTCGTCGTAGCTGTATAACGTTACTTTAATTCGTCGTAGCTGTATAACGTTACTTTAATTCGTCGTAGCTGTATAACGTTACTTTAATTCGTCGTAAATTGTATAATGTTCCTTTTATTCGTCGTAGCTATATAACGATACTTTAATTCGTCGTAGCTGTATAACGTTACTTTAATTCGTCGTAGCTGTATAACGTTACTTTAATTCGTCGTAGCTGTATAACGTTACTTTAATTCGTCGTAGCTGTATAACGTTACTTTAATTCGTCGTAGCTATATAACGATACTTTAATTCGTCGTAGCTGTATAACGTTACTTTAATTCGTCGTAGCTGTATAACGTTACTTTAATTCGTCGTAGCTGTATAACGTTACTTTAATTCGTCGTAGCTGTATAACGTTACTTTGATTTGTCGTAGCTGTATAACGCTACTCTAATCCGTTGTTGCTGTAGAACATTACTTTTTATTCATCGTAGCTGTATAAGACTACTTTTGTTCGTCACATTTGTATAACATTACCTTTATTCGTCATAGCTGTATAACGTTACTGTAATTCGTCGTAGCTGTATAACATTACTTGTATTCCTCGAAGCTGTATAAGACTAATTTTGTTCGTCGCATCTGTATAACGTTACCTTTATTCGTCGTAGCTGTATTACATTACCTGTATTCGTCGCAGCTGTATAACATTACCTTTACTAGTCGCAGCTGTATAGCATTACCTTTATTTGTCGCAGCTGTATAACATTACCTTTATTCGTCGCAGCTGTATAACGTTACTGTAATTCGTCGTAGCTGTATAACATTACTTGTATTCATCGAAGCTGTATAAGACTGTTTTTGTTCGTCGCATCTGTATAACATTACCTTTATTCGTCGTACCTGTATTACATTACCTTTATTCGTCGCAGCTGTATAACATTACTTTGATTCGTCGTAGCTGTATAACATTACCTTTATTCTTCGCAGCTGTATAACATTACTTTTATTCGTCGCAGCTGTATAACATTACTTGTATTCGTCGTAGCTGAACAATATTACCTTTATTCTTCGCAGCTGGATAACTTAACTTTTATTCGTCGCAGTTGTATAATATTACTTTTAGTTTTCGTAGCTGTATATCATTACCTTTATTCGTCGTAGCTGTATAACTTTACTTTATTTCATGTAGCTGTATAACATTACTTTTATTCGTCGCAGTTGTATAACGTTACTTTAATTCGTCGCAGCTGTATTACATTACTTGTATTCCTGTTTAGTATAAAAGAGTCATCGATCAGTCTATTATAATATTTTTTGTTATATATGAAGACTCGTTTTATCAGGTTTTCCAAAGACGTATGGACGGCTCCGAGAACTTCCTTCGAACTTGGGACGAATATAAAACAGGCTTTGGAGACAAATGCGGCGAGTTCTGGTTCGGTAGGCTTCTGTTTTATATATTTTGTAATACTACATATACAATAACTAACATATTGACAGGAAACATAAAAGACAGTCAAAACAAATTGAACAAATACATTTTCTACATATACAAATTAGTAAGTGTCATTACAAACTGTTGAATGAAACCTGAAAATTGGTTTATCATTTTCAAGTATTAACGAACATATATACATTTCGAGCAGCAACAATTTGATAATATTACAATATTAAAAAAATGTTATTTATAGGTACAAAAACATGTCATGGTAAATACCCTGTTGATATCATACTATATTTTCAATTATATAACAATCAACAGCTATTGAAGTAAGGTTCTTGATATACCAAACTGTTTAAAAATGTTTCTAATTTGCGACCATAATAAGGTGAGTTATTTACAATTAACAATGAATGCTAGGTAGGTTATTTTTCGTTTACTTTAACCCTCCCTTTCCCTAAAGAGACGCGTTCTGACGCCTCTCTAGCAGACACATATGGACAAATTGTGTAAACATGTGAAAGTGCCTATGATGAGCAATTTCTCATGGTGGCACAATAAATGTTTTTAACAATTTTGAATAATTACACTTTCATTAATAGAGAGTTTCAATAGCTTTTGCCTGGTGATTTGCTATATGTTGGAAAAGGAGTTCAAACAACATAGTTTCGTACTGGACAACATAAACATTATCCTGATTTTTGGGAAGTTTAAACGATTATTTCATTTTAATGCCGTTTTCAACATGTGTTCAATCATATATCGGCGACCAATTCACATACCCGTGTGTTCCTTGTCTTTCTCACACCAGTACTCCTCACATCAGTCTTTCCAAGCAACGGGCTGCTTTTTAACATTAACTGTAAGCTCATTGGTGGACGAAGAATGATGTCTGTCGGATTTACTTTTTGTCAAACTTCGGGAATAATGTTCGAACTCACATTGCTAGCCCGTTTCGCTGTCAACTTAGATACTCGGGTTAATACTAACATATCAAATACTGTTTTAAACTGTCAAACTATTTTTCAAATTAATTTTTAATTAGAATGGAAGACATGTCATACCTATCACGTCGTACCAGTATTGACATTGAGGCAAACTGTGTAATTACTCATGATGACCAATTTTGTTTTATGTTTTCTTCAACACTTTTCAGTGATCATACTTTCATCTGCAGAGAGTTTCAATATATTTGCCTACAGAGTCGTATGACGTAGATTTACCTACAGAGTCGTATGCCGTAGATTTGCCATATGTCAAATGGTTAACACAAACTCTGTTTATTTTAAAGGGACTGACCATAATGGTCCAAAATCGTTATATTTGATACTTATTCTAATTAATCAAAAATAAGTCGATATATATGTAACTGAATGTTGTAGAAGGTCGGATAAGTCTTGTTTTTCATTATTTCAGAAATAAGCGATTAAAAAAGCGTCCGCTCCGTGTTTTCCCGTTTAAAAATACCGTGAAATTTCCTCTTGCTCATTTGAATTTGTGGATTCAATTCGGCATTCTCTAACACTATCGACTCATTACAATCATGTATGCGTGAGTGTAAGGAACAACAACTCTGGGAAGGAGATTGTCAATTCGTTTGTAGTGATCACGTGATAAATATACAGATATTTTTAGATTTACTGGGTTACTAACCCAGTAGATTTTACAATGCAAAATAACGAAAAATCTCCGCAATATTAATAGTAGTATGTATGGCGGTTTGCCTACAAACAAAGATGACGTAATCGGCGGCCATTTTGTTGACCTAGTTACTATTTATAGTATCTCATTTGCATATAAGGATTGACACGAGTGAGGACGCTATTGTGTTGACCTAGTTATTTATATACAATGACTGCGCATGCGTGGCGGCCATTTTTTAATCATAGGTCTATATTTAGAATGACATCATAGGTCTACATTTAGAAAGCTTTAACAATGGAGCAAGTGTTTCAGTAGCACCCTTCGGGCGAGACCACCAACGATTTGTCTCTAGCCTTCTACCAATAGATTCTAGCGGGTATGTTGTTGGAACCCTCGAAAATAATGGCGGGGAAATTCGACCTAACCTTTGCTACATTGTTTCGGGAAACCTGACACGAGACATCCATACAACACGATATATCCCTTTAATATGTCGTATAGTCGAGCCGAAGCACGCAGTCAAACATGTATGGTAAAGCAATAAATGTAACGTCTTACCTCGAGAACGTCCAGAGTTCAAATGACAGATGCGCATGTCCTGACACCACGATCTATTTTTAGACACGTTATTTCACAATCAGAAACACACCAGGTGTCCGAACAATAGACCATTGAAATGTTAATCTCCTTTAAAGGCGCCATACTGTCTGCGTCTATTTATTTAAGGCCGGAAACATGAACAATGCCCAATTGAAATGTCAAAGGTAATCTCCTTTAAAGGCGCCATACTGTCTGCGTCTATTGATTTAAAGCCGGAAACATGAACAATGCCCCATTGACATGTCAATATCAATCTCCTTTAAAGGCGACACAGTGTCCAGCGTCTATTGATTTAAGGACGGAAACGTGTACAATAGCCCATTGACATGTTGAAAATTAATCCCCTTTAAAGGCGACATACTGTCTGCGTCTGAACACCTGCAACGAACGCGTTAACACTTGTCTGAGAATAACCCTTTACACAGCTGTTCAAAAGTCTACCCTACATGATGAAAGTTATTATCATGTTTTAATTTGCACTTGAAAAGTGTCACTGTAGTTAAACACGTCGTTACCAATTTGATCAGATTTCAAATATAGAGGGAATAGGAGCCCATTAAAAACGTCAAATCGGTTTTTGTTAATTTGTATCACTATTTACGCTTTAACTTTTTCTCTTTATGCTACCAAATGATAGAAGACCTAAAAAGCTTTCATTTAAACCAAAGTTTGTCGCTATAATTGTTTACCGTTTTAGAGTTATGTAATATGAGAGATTTTTAAACCCCAAAAATGAACTTGCCCCGATCCTCAAGTTTGATATACCGTTGGAAAGATCTCGTTGAGCCCTTTTCGTATATGAAAAAAAAATGATCCTAAAACTAATAGTTCTCTAGTTATCGCCGTTTTAAATTAAGTTTCAAAGTGCGTCAAAAGTCTTCTCAATGCGTAAATGCCGATATCTCCTTTATTTCTTGTCCGAATGTAGTCGTGTTTGGACTCGTTAAAAAGGGTTTCGTATTTTCTATCGATTGAGATGATCAAACCGGAAGTGACGTCATTATTTCTTAAAATGGTCATATTTCCGATATTAATTAATTTGATTATGTTTATTTCAGAAATATCACAACGTGTACACTGTTCTCATTTATTGACAGTTGTTGAACTGAATATTGACAGAGTTATAAACGTCCTTGTAATGCTCACTTACCCCGAGCTATTTTAAGACTGGTTATTGCACCATCAGATATTTCAACACCAGGTGTGCGAACAATAGTCCATTGAAAGTTAATCTCCTTTAAAGTCGCCACGGTGTCCAGCGTTTGTTGATTTAAGGCCGGAAACGTGGACAATGCCCCATTGACATGTCAAAAATTAATCTCCTTTAAAGGCGCCACATTGTCTGATGAACACCTGTGTCAACCAAGCCTATCGAAAATTTATTTTGACCAATCAGATTTGAGAAAAGTGACGTGAGTTACTAAATTTATTGACCAATGAAATACCAGCCTCGTTTTGAAATCGAGTGTATAAAAAGGTGTGTTTCAACATACACCGGCATTCTAACACTAGAACTCAAACCGTCAACATGGACAATATCGTATCTACGTTCGAAATTATGGTCAACTCGTATACTAATGCTGATGAATTGATGAATTTTGCGGCGACGCTAGGAATACAGGAATCGCCTTCAGTGAGGTTTCGTTTGTTTCAGTTACGACATCGTGAATATGACAATGACTTTGTCAATGGAGAACTAGATTCCATTTTACAAAATTTAGGAGGAGAGCTTAACACCACCAATGATTTCAACGAGGAAGATTTGGAATTAGCTGTCGACTACATAAGAGATCAAGACGAAATAGACGAAAGTATGAAAGCGATCCTCTTCGATGATCAAATGGACGAGCTAGCCACTGCGTGTTTAGACGATGGGGACTGGGACACTCCTATGCCTGTCATTCAGTCAGGAAGTGGTCAGCCTGGCCCCTCACATAAATTACGCTACACCATGCGAAAGAAGTCAGAGCGTACATACGCGAAAACCGCTGCCGTGGACCGAACTTACCAGGTCAAGGTTGACGAACGGTACCACGGTCAGGAGTTACGAGATGTCAGGGAGGGGCTCCATGACATGTTTCAAGATGTCCTAAATGAGGCCAGGGGTGATTTGGCGGGAAACGATCTGGGTCGCGTCGTTATACACCACCAGGGACTTCATGATCCTATCGTCGTTCCCCTCCGAGACTGGGACCATCTCAACGCCGACGGGGTCATGTCAATGATCGAGAAGGTTCTCAACAGTAATAAAGATCTCTCAATTGACGAGAGTTTCTACATTACTGTTGGAACCATTGATTTACCGAAAGGAGCCGGGGGTCCAAGACGTAGAATAACGAAATTAAAAGGGGATAAGAATTCTCTCCAACTGAAAACGTCCATCGTGACCATTAACAATGATGATCAACTATGTATGGCCAGAGCGATCGGGGTCAGCTGGGCCAAATTAAACAGATGCTCCCCCGAAGAATGGAAAGAAGTGACCAAAACCAGAGCCAAGAAGAGTAATCTGGAATTGGTCATGGAACACCGGAAAGTCCCCCTTTCCTGTTATAATGCTCTTGTCACCAAAAACCGTAACGAACAGAAACAGCTAGCGGTCGCCATCAGTCAGATGGCTGGTGTACCCCTGGATCGCCCAGCTAGTCTTAATGATATAGAGGCGTTTGAAGAGCTTCTGGCTGTACGCGTTATGGTAGTTAGTGCTAGACTGGGTAACAAGTTTTTAACCAGTCCCAGTACAGACCAACGGCCATGTATATATCTGTACTTGGTGGACGACGACCACTTTAATTCCATCACGAGTATTACGGGGTTCTTCAGCGATTCGTACTTCTGTTCGAAATGCCTCAAACATTATAGTAACAGAGAATATCATCAATGTGAGATCAAATGTATCGTGTGTAAAAGGGATCACTGCCCAACAACGGACCATCCTATCGATTGCGACATTTGTAATATGACATGCCGATCTGAAGACTGCTTCACAAATCATAAACAAGCCCCTGTACATCAGAAAGGAAAAGAAAAAGGAAAACAGAGTGGACCTTCCCAGTGCGAAAAATGGTGGAAGTGTCCACAATGTTACAAAGTACTGAGGACGGACAAGCGGAAGAAAGAGGAGCACGAGTGCGGAGAGTACCAGTGCTCTAGCTGCCATAAATATGTGCAGGATGATCATTTATGCTTCCTGAGAGCCACTCAAGCCAAAGAACATTACATACCCAAGTTTATCTTTTTTGATTTTGAGTGCTCTCAGGATGAGAAATTGTTTTGTAATGAAGGATATTTACCCTTGAAAAACCCAAATTGTCGAGACTGTCAATCGCAGGTATGTACATCTTGCTCTAAATGCCAACATTGTAAATCTTCATGGTGCGGAAAAGCTACACATCGTCCAAATTTCGTTGTAGCTCATACCGTTTGTCCGAAATGTATTGATCAAACGTTAACACCAGATTCAGTATGTCCCAGCTGCGGTACCCGGTGCGACGAATGTGACAACACTGATTCACACGAGAATGAGGACGAAGGTCCTTGTCCAGGTAAATGTGGATTCAGGGAAGTCACTTTCGAAGGAACGGATACCGCGGAAAAGTTTGGTCAGTGGTTATTTACGGACCAACATAAATATTTCAAAGCCATTGCGCACAACATGAAAGGATACGATGGTTATTTTCTTTTGGAATATTTGATTGATCAATCCATGAGGCCAGACAAAATAATCTACAGCGGTTCAAAAATAATGTATATGGCTGTTGAGCGCGATTTACATATCAAAGTGATTGACAGTCTTAATTTTTTGCCAATGAAATTGTCCCAATTACCGGAAGCCTTTGGTTTAAACGAATTGAAAAAAGGGTGGTTCCCCCATTTTTTTAATACGAGAGAACATCAAAATTATATAGGATGTTTTCCCGAACCCCACTATTTTGGACAAGATTTCATGAGTGAGAAAGAGAGGGATGAGTTATTAGTATGGTTGAATGAGAAAAAGGAGTGTGTGTTTAATTTTAGGAATGAAATGTTAGAGTATTGTAGGAGTGACGTCGATATTTTAAGACAATCATGTTTAAAATTTAGAGATTTGTTAATGAGAGCGACGGGTGAAGAAAGAGAGGTTGTAAATAAGAAAGGTAAGAAAGAAAAACGATGGTTTGGTGCCGTAGATCCATTTGATTCCGTCACGATAGCGTCTGTATGTATGAATGTGTTCAGAACAAAATTTTTGGAAGAGAAATGGAGAGTCAAATTGACCGGAAACGATGAATGGGTACAGTCAAAAGTCGTTGACGAGAAGTTATATGTACAGAAAGGAAATGAATGGATCTACGAATCTAAACTCGTTGGGGAAACAGTGTGTGAAAGAGAATTTGTGAGTACTGCTATTGCGAAGATTCCTCCCAGTGGTTACAACGACCAGTATAGTAAAGTGTCAATTCAGTGGTTAGAGCGGAGAGCGCGTCTCGATAATGTCCACATTCAGCATGCTCTGAATGGAGGTGAGAACAAATTACCTGGAAGTCGTTACAAATTGGACGGTTATTGTAGAGAGACAAATACGGCTTATGAATTTCACGGTTGTATTTTTCATGGTTGCCCCGTTTGTTTCTCTGACAATCGCGAAGAGACGTACCATCCACTCACCCGTCAGTCTTTAGACGAGTTGTACGCTTTAACTCTAAAAAAGAAAGCCTACGTTAAAAAATTAGGAATGAAATATGTTTGTATTTGGGACCATGACTTCAAAAAAGAAATGCTTACAAACGCTGAAATGAAACACTTTGCTCAACATTTAGATATATCGGATAGATTAGATCCTAGAGAAAGTTTCTTCGGAGGTCGTACCAATGCTAGTCAACTCTACTATAAAGTTCAGGCTAACGAAAAAGTCAAGTACGTGGATTTCACGAGTTTGTATCCCTGGGTTAATAAGTATTGTCGATATCCCGTAGGTCACCCCTCGATCATAACTCAAGATTTCAGTGACATGAAGGACTATTTTGGTATTGCCAAGGTCAAGATTTTACCCCCTCGGGGTCTGTATCATCCAGTTCTTCCGTATAACGGTAAACTGAAATTTCCTTTGTGTCAGACCTGCGCGGATAATGAGAATCCCAACCCATGTGATTGTACTGATGAACAAAGAGAGTTGACAGGTACGTGGTGCACTCCCGAAATAGAAACGGCTCTAAGACTAGGTTATCGTATTCAAAAAATATATGAAGTATACCACTGGGAAGAATCAACCCAATATGATTCTAACACTAGAGAAGGAGGACTGTTCGCCAATTATATAAACACATTTTTAAAGTTTAAACAAGAGGCGAGCGGTTCTCCGGACTGGATTAAAACTAAAACAGATGCCAATAATTATATTAAACATTATCTTGAGAAAGAGGGAGTTTCATTGGATCAGGAAAACATTTCAAAGAACCCTGGTTTAAGAGCTTTGGCCAAATTATGCCTCAATAGTTTTTGGGGTAAGTTTGGTCAGAGACTTAATATGAGACAGACTGAATTTTTTCACGAAAGTCAAGCCAATCTGTTCTTTCAATTGTTTTCGGATCCAATGAAACAACCTACCGATTTTCATATATTAAATAATGATATGGTACAAATAGAGTGGACCTACAAAAAGGACTGTCAACCGGAAGATAATAAAACGAACATCTATTTAGCTACGTTTACCACGTGTTGGGCTAGACTCAAACTCTACAGTGTCCTGGAAAAAGTTGACACACGGGTTCTGTACTATGATACAGACAGTGTTATTTATGTGAGTAGACCCGGACAGTATGACCCACCATTGGGCGACTATCTGGGTGAACTCACAGATGAACTTGGAACGGGAGAATACATTGTAGAGTATGTGTCTGGTGGTCCAAAAAATTATGCGTACAAAACCAATACACACAAAGAAACTTGTAAAGTGAGAGGGTTTACCCTAAACTATAAAAACAGCCAAATGATAAATTTTGAATCTGTTAAAGCTATTGTGACTGATCCAAAAGTTCAGTCAACAATAACAATAACAAATCCAAATAAAATATGTAGGGATAAGGGAAAAAGGAAACTCTATAATAGAGAGGAACAGAAAACATATCAAATGGTTTATACAAAAAGAAGAAGATTAGACAATTTTGATACTGAACCTTACGGTTTTTGACAGAATTCTTTTTTTTGGGTTTACTTTGTTGTAAATAATATGTAAATAAAATCTTTTGATCTTGCTTTGTATCATATAACCATTGTATTACCTTTTGTTATATCATTTTTGTAAATATCATTTTTGTAAATATCATTTTTGTAAATATCATTTTTGTTGTATCATACACATACATAATTGTTTTCTCGTTTATTTCGCAAAAGTTTATAAGAATGCACACGACGAAATATAAGTAATCATGAATCAATGTCCAGTGTGTCAACGTCATTTTTCTCGGAGAGACGCCATGTTTCGTCATAGAAGAAATATACATGAACAAATTAACGACACATACATCCCACCACCACCACCACCACCACCACCACCGAGCGTGTTTACTGATGCGTATCCACCACCACCACCACCACCACCACCACCACCACCACCACCACCACCACCACCACCACCACCGAGTGTGTTTACTGATGCGTATCCACCACCACCACCACCGAGTGTGTTTACTGATGCGTATCCACCACCACCACCACCACCACCACCACCACCACCACCACCACCACCACCACCACCACCACCACCACCACCACCACCACCACCACCACCACCACCACCACCACCACCACCACCACCACCACCACCACCACCACCACCACCACCACCACCGCTGTCGTCACACCCGAATGAGATTCCTTTACTTCCGTTCGAACCTTGTTCGAGTATGACGGTAGTTGGACCCACTGGCTCCGGTAAAACCTGGTGGGTGTATCGTTTATTACGTAACCTCGATACGATGTATGCCAGAGAACCACCAACGAAAATTGTGTGGTGTTATGGAGTATATCAACCTCTCTACGACATGATTGAACAGACCATTCCTCGTTTTGAACTACATAGTGGCTTACCGTCAACGACTAAACTGGAAGAGATTGCGAATGGAGAACACAGTTTGATTATAATAGACGATCTCATGCACCAAGTCGTAGAAAGTAAAGAGACCCAGTTACTGTTTACACAGGGATGCCATCATCGTCGTTTAAGCGTCATTTATCTATCTCAAAATCTTTTTCAACAAGGTAAATCGGCCAGAAGTATCGCCTTAAATAGTTGGTACACGGTTTTGTTCAAAAATGTACGCGGAACATCTCAGATTATGACGCTGGGACAACAACTTTTTCCTGGTAAATCGAATACCTTAGTAGAAGCTTACGAAAATGCTACAACGGAAAGATATGGGTATTTAGTTTTAGACTTAACGCCTATGGGAGAAGACAAGTATAGAATGAGAACAAACGTGTTTCCTGGAGAAGATCCTGTCATTTACACGAGATTATAAGGGGAAGTACCGTTCCTATACAATAACGATGAGTCGGCTTATTAAAACACATTGGAGTTATTTACAACTGTTGATGAATACCACGTCTAAACAACAAAGGAAACAACTTTTGGATACCATTACCAACGATCAACTAAGAGCGTTGACAGAAGTGATAGTCAACTTACTCCAAAGTATACTACCCATTACACCCTCTCATAAACCAAAGCTCAAAAGACATAGAAATATTATCAGACGTTTGGGCGACACGACGATTAGTAGTAAAAAGAAAAAGGAATTGTTGTGTAAACAAGGCGCAGTAATTGCCAACCTGTTGAAATCTGTGGAACCCGCTCTCAAAGACTATATACAATGAAAAGTGTTCAGAAATCGATACTTTTATCTTACGATACATATCAACGTTTACTGGATCGTTCCGTCACGACACCACACGATGATGGAGGAAGAGAAACCCCTGAACAGACGACTAACTTGACTAATAGTGACATTTTGGAAGTGCTTCCTAAGAAATATCGATCTAGGGTTGAAGCTATCCTGACCTATATATCGCGTGACCCCAAGAGTACGTTGGCTTGGAACGAGCGAGGAGAACTCATTTATAAGGGGACAACAATTCAACGATCCCATATCGTGGATTTATTGAAGGACACACAATATCATCATAAGAACTACACTCCTATTGGAACTGATACATTTTACAAAGGTCTAGAGGAGATATATCTACCAACTACGCTTATTGTTAAACGTGACGTTACATTACGACCACCGGGACTTCCCATTGAAAAGAAAAGAAAACAACAAAGAAAAAAGTGGATCCACTTATAATGGACTGGAAGGAGTACTTGGCGTCCATCTATTTCAATCCGAAACATCCTGCTAGTTTTGCGGGACCAGACAAACTTTACGATGTAGTGAAATCGGAGGACAAATTCAAAATTGGTCGATACAGAATTCGGAAATGGCTCCAAGACCAGGATGCTTATTCTCTCACTCGGGGAGCCAGGAGACATTTTAAACGATCACGGGTGATTGTCAATGGCGTAGATAGTATGTGGGATATAGACTTAATAGATATGATGTCACTGGCCACAGACAATGATGGTTTCAAGTACATACTAGTGGTCATTGACGTATTTTCCAGATATACATGGTGTCAACCGCTCAAGTCCAAAACGGGGGTCGCGGTGGTGAACGCCCTTAGCTCGATTTTAGGTCAGAGAACCCCAAAGACCATACGATCCGATAAAGGAAGAGAGTTTAAAAACAAAGACGTATCCAAGTTTTTGAAAGGTCACGGTATTCATCATAGGTTGGCACAAAACGAAACAAAAGCCAACTACGCTGAACGTGTCATTAAAACCATCAAACACAAGATATTTAGACGTATGCTGAAAACGAGAACAAAGAAATATATAGACAAGTTACAGGACATGGTCAACAGCTACAATCATACCGTTCATCGAAGCCTAGGCGATACACCAATATCTGTGAATAAGTCTAACGAAAGTGAAAGTAGGCTACAACAATATTTATTGAGACAGAAAGGTCAGAAGAAGCCGACAATAAAGAGAGAGTCGAAGAACGAGTTAAAAAAGAAGAAAAGATATCAGTTTAAAATTGGACAGACCGTGCGTATATCACACATCAGAAGCGTGTTCGATCGAGAATATTCCCAAAAATGGACGGGTGAACTCTTCAAAGTCAAATCCCGCTACAGAAGAGAAGATGTGAACGTGTATACTCTGGAAGGCTGGGATGGTGAGACCATAGAGGGGACCTTTTATGAACCCGAGTTACAAGCGGTAAATGTAGATGAAACAACCGAGTATCACATTGAAAAGGTACTGAGGAAAAGAACACGTCAAAGACAAAAGGAAGTGCTTGTCCGTTGGCTACATTGGCCTAAGAAATACGATACCTGGATCCCAGAAAAAGACGTCTCGCGTTATAGTTTATAAGGGGGGATGTTCTTCACCGTGATCAACTAACTATGACGAGTCACGCTCTCATTCAGGAATGTTTGGAGGGAGAAGATCAGTTGAAGGGTCATTTCAGGGTCGTAAAGTTGATAGGCGTTGTCTTCATAGCCTTGTTTTGTGCCTTACCAGGTATTGTCATGATCAGCGTGTCCGTCACACATCGTCGTCCGGTAGACTACGAAATCCAACCCATCGATCTTAATCATACGGCTTGCCTATACGTCAAACAATACCATCTTCAGGGGAATGTTTACGGGACACTGTGTAACCAAAATGGCCTAATATTTCTGGATATTCGGCGTTTTCTCAACGGAACGGCGACTCCTATAGGAATACAATTGGAACTTCATCAATGGCTCACTTTAAAACAGTTAACGCCACTCATAGACGAGGCCATTTCGGAAGCTCGAAACTACTGGAGAACTCTCAAAACTTATAAGAGAGAGGAGGACATCGACATTCATCAACAAGATGAACAACCACTATCTGTTCCTGTCCAGTAACGACTCTAAAGATGAATACCCTGATAATATGTCTACAGAATTTACGATAGAATTACCTCGAGTGTACACGTTAGAAGGTCAATGGGAATGCGCCTTGGCCGAAATCGAACCTAATGTAAATACGGACACACTTTATGTGTGCGCTGACCTATGTCAAGAGTCTTACGCTGAAAACACGATGATTCCCGTATTACGACGATTACGTAATATTAAGAAAGGAAAGAAACCATTTGAATTTCCTGTTCTCTATTACGTTCCGGTAAAGAAGACTCATATCGATCGAATCCGAATCTTTATAAGGGGAGGAAAGTTACAGCTAATAGCCAAAGATAAAACTATTACCCGCTGTGTACTTCACTTACGTCGACGATGGATAGAGTAGAAATGTGGACACGTCATTTTCAACGGATGGCCGAAGGGAAGTTGAAACCTAATCATAAAGGACAATACGTCGTGGAAAAAATTCAGATGGGTGGGACGATGAAAGAACCCACCATTAACTTTGTGACACCCGTGGCTCAAGCTGTTGAACTAGCCAAATCAGAGTTGAAGGAAGTTTATAAGGGTAATGACGTAGCAAGAAAACAACAGAAATCTACAGTCAAAAGAAAAAACAACCAATCCAAAAAGGATACCAAGAGAAAAAAGCCTTCTAACATAGATCAACTGTCGTAATGGAAGAAATACACGGTGACAGTTTGTCCTTATTTCAAGCTCCAAAAGTTCACACCGGTTCACAGAAAACGGAATGGCTTACATTTCGGCCAATCAATCAACTGACTGAAGGCGCCGCCATTGAGTTTAATATACCGGGGACATCCAGCGCTTATATCGATTTGACCAACACGTTACTTCACGTTAATTTCAACATTGTTAAAACTGATGGGACCAGTTTGGAAAAGACAGACCACGTGGGTGTGACCAACAACATCTTACACTCGATGTTTTCACAGATTGATTTAAATATCCAACAACACCCGACTAGCGAAGTGGGAAATAATTATGCCTATAAGGCGTACTTGGATTTGCTGTTGGGTAATCCAACCCAACACGATCTAAACGGTATAGGATTTTATAAAGACGATAGTGATCATCCGGAAGACACGGACCCTGCGGGAAGAAACAATGGACTTTTCATTAGATCTTATTGGACAGCTGAAAGTAAAACGTACGATGTTATAGGACGTCTTCAAGTCGACCTGTGTCAACAAGACAGATTACTACTGAATGGAGTACCTGTCAACATCAAACTGTGGCAGAGTAAAGATCCGTTCCGGTTAGCCACTGCTACTGACGATAATGCCTACAAATTAGTCATTAAAGAAGCTGCCTTAAAAGTGGCTATGGTGAAAGTTGACCCCGAACTGTTTATCGGACAGTCAAAAACACTTAAAAACTCAGAGGCTCTCTATCCCTATACAAGATCCGTCGTTAAGTCTTACGCCGTGCCTAGTGGACAGTACTCGTTCATCACGGATGACCTATTTCAAGGCGATGTTCCCAGACAATTGATTGTGGGATTGGTATCGTCTTCGGGCGTTCACGGAAAATTTACGAAGAACCCTTTGAACTTTCAACATTTCGACTGTAATTACGCGGGATTTTTCGTGGATAGTCAGTCTACACCCTCGTCACCTTTACAACCCAGCTATAAGAGTGACAACTACGTCGAAGCCTACCAGAGACTGTATACGTCTAGAGTTGAAAGCGCTATTCATTTGACACGACAAGATTTTAAAAGGGGATGCTGCTTGTACGTGTTCAATCCGGAAGGAGACTTAAATGATCGATTTGCTCGGAGAGCTCATACCCGTTTGGAACTCAAATTCTCAGAAGCCTTACCCGAAACGTGTACAGTCATTGTGTATGCCAAATTTCCATCGCTTATGAAGATTGACGCGAGTCGAAACGTTGTATTAGAGTCATGAATTCATCCCAGTTGACATACAGAATGAGGCGTGTAAAACAATTTGGAGGTGTTGTGCCTGCTGACAAGTTACCGCGTAGTATCAAATGGAGACCTAAAGTGTACATCGTCAATACGGACAAGAGTCATCAACCGGGTCAACACTGGGTCGCCTTTTACTTTCCATTGAGAGGACCAGCCGAGTTTTTCGATTCCGCGGGACACCCACCGGACTATTACCACATACACTTTAAACGAGCGTTGCTGACCAATGGAGAACCTTATATGTATAACGAAAAACGACTCCAACAATATGGAACACAAACCTGCGGACAGTTTTGCTTGTTTTACGCTATTCATAGATGTCGTGGATGGAGTATGAGACGTATTATCAAACAGTTTAATCCTGTGAACTTGGACTATAATGAACGACTCTTGAGTCGCGTAATTACTGTGTAAACTAAATTATGATGTGAATTGATTCTTAAGAAATGTGTATAATAAAATTGTAAAAAGTGTAACTATTCGTTTCTTTTTTCTTATATCCCACGCAATGAACAACAACACATGAAGTACAGTTTACATATTTCTTTATTGACCCCGCTCAATACAGTACGCCTGGGGATTAGGGCGGTCCCCCAGGGCACATATTACAATAATGGTAATTCGATCAATACTGGCATACATATAGTGAGTAATAGATTTTCATCCTTGATGCCCGTCATGAGCACTGTACCGGAATGAAAACAAGTGAAATGGATACAGTCTTTATAAAACATGGCGGCTGGAAATCGCTCTGGTTCGTAACTTCCTCGATAGTATCTGACGATGTGTGATACGTCTACAGGTCCTTCGACTTTGTAAGAGGCGGATATCGTCCTGACGTTGATTCGTCTTAACTGAACATTCCATCCTAATGTTTGTAATAGACGCGCGTACTGTCTCAGGCGTCTCTTAGTTTTCTTGACAGACTTGGCCTTTCCGTTGACAATCATTTTCCCATTACGAAATACCATACAATGGCCACCAATCTTTGAGTGTTTCCATTGAACGCTTGGAAATGTTTTAGGGTTATAAATGATACTGGAGCATTGTATTGTTAGTTGTCTTAAATTTATATCACACTGTAGATCCGTACACACGACGATATTATTAATCATTATCCACCTCGGAGTAGTCCCAAATGTAGATCCAATATCCGCGATAATTGATCTGTCGCTTCCCTGGCTTCTCTTCTTAGTCTTCGTATTAACAGCCACCAGCCAAACTTATCAGTTAACCAACATACCACGACCACGACACCTATCATAATGAGCGTATGCACGTTTAGATCAGTCTTTATATATATATATCTTCTGATGGGTCATGTTCAGCTTTTAGCCAATCACATCTATACCACTATTTGAAAAGATACCTCCTACCATCTTTATATACTCGCAGTGAGGCGACCATTTTTGATGTTCGTCCATGGCATTATCGCCCCTTTTCCAGTCTTTCAAGTTAACGCCGCATCGGAAACAAATTACTTTATCTGATTTTCCAGTATAATACAAACCGGCTTGGGCTAATTCATATTTGGATGGAACCAACTGTTTTGGATAGGTGTTAAAGGTCTCGAGTCTTCTATCATAATATTCCATTCCTCTGTCGCCCCCGAAGTCTGTACGGTACATGTTTTCGATGGTTGATACCAGAATGTCACAATAATATTTCTTATATACAGTTTTATGTCCCGTGAATTCTATTTATAAAATGACGGGTTCACACAAGTTACCAGTTGTGACAATCATTTGGATTACATTCGGTACAGCTTAACATCCCCAATTGGTTCATATGGTCACCTTGTAGGTAACAAGGTACAACCGTGTCCAATTCAGGTAATGTCCGTCCCACTTCCGTTATCAGTTCCTTTAAGCGTTTGTACTCGAGTGGTCTTAGACAGAGTCCTTTCTTGGTAGGCACCACTTCTCCCTCAGGTTTCCAATATTGTCTAATGTCTACGCATGACCCGTTGACTGTACAGTACACGTTTCCACCAAGATGTCTTTCGTAGGACTCTTTGTCTAGGAGAGCTTTGTCGACGTTCTCTGTCACTTCTACGAAATTTTTATATCGCATCAACGTCAAGCTAATTCCTTTTTTCGTAGGAACATTACCGTTCCATTCTCTTAAGTCAACCCGTAACTCTTCTTTCCATTCACTCACTTGAACGTAACGATCATTCCCCAAATCCAGTTTACATCTAACGTTCGTCATGTTGTCAGGTTGAGTTTTAAGGCTCTTGTGACTGCTATAGATGTTTCACAGTCTTTTTATACCTTTGAGTTGTTCTCTCTGTAACCTCTGATTGGTTAGTTAGAAATATCTATTTATAGTAAATGACATATAAACTATTTATAGATAATGACACATAATCTATTTATAGAAATTCAAGTTCGAACGTGCGCGATATTTTTTCTATCTAGAGTGCACTGAGATATATTATTGTCCCTAAAAAGGAACGGTTTCCCTGAAGAGGGAAGTGTCTGACTGCTTACTTAATGGGATAGGCCGAAATCACAAAGTCTTTGCTTGGATTGCAAATGACTCTCAATTTCTGTGTATAAGTTTGGGCAAAACCTAACATACCAATGTCTTCACTCATCTTCTTTTCAAGAATAAGTTTATTTGGTTTAGCGCAGGCTTTGTCTGGAGCCGCCAAACATTGCTTTATGCAACTCATCATACTATCTTTGCTAAAAAACAAAGAAGCGTCCGAGTTACGGTTACTTAAATGTTTTTCTATCACGTGGCTAGACAGTCTGAACATGTTAAAAGTAAAGCGCAGAATAAACGGACATTGAAAATGACCAGCTTTAAATATCAGTCCTTTGTAAACGTTTCCTGTCTTAAATAAATAGACGCAGACAGTATGGCGCCTTTAAAGGAGATTAACTTTGACATTTCAATTGGGCATTGTTCATGTTTCCGGCCTTAAATAAATAGACGCAGACAGTATGGCGCCTTTAAAGGAGATTAACATTTCAATGGTCTATTGTTCGGACACCTGGTGTGTTTCTGATTGTGAAATAACGTGTCTAAAAATAGATCGTGGTGTCAGGACATGCGCATCTGTCATTTGAACTCTGGACGTTCTCGAGGTAAGACGTTACATTTATTGCTTTACCATACATGTTTGACTGCGTGCTTCGGCTCGACTATACGACATATTAAAGGGATATATCGTGTTGTATGGATGTCTCGTGTCAGGTTTCCCGAAACAATGTAGCAAAGGTTAGGTCGAATTTCCCCGCCATTATTTTCGAGGGTTCCAACAACATACCCGCTAGAATCTATTGGTAGAAGGCTAGAGACAAATCGTTGGTGGTCTCGCCCGAAGGGTGCTACTGAAACACTTGCTCCATTGTTAAAGCTTTCTAAATGTAGACCTATGATGTCATTCTAAATATAGACCTATGATTAAAAAATGGCCGCCACGCATGCGCAGTCATTGTATATAAATAACTAGGTCAACACAATAGCGTCCTCACTCGTGTCAATCCTTATATGCAAATGAGATACTATAAATAGTAACTAGGTCAACAAAATGGCCGCCGATTACGTCATCTTTGTTTGTAGGCAAACCGCCATACATACTACTATTAATAGTGTGCATATATTGTAGTACATCAGTCAGCAAATCTCAATGCCTTACATGCAAAAACATCAAGGTAATAGCAATTTTAACAATTTTCTTTTTTTTTCACTTTTTTCCATATGGGATTCAGTCCCTTCTTAAAAAACTAATTATTATACATCGACCGCGAAACAATTGTTCACCTTAATATAAATCACGCTCGATGTCTGCTTCATGGAGACCTAGCATAACCAGTACTCGCGCGGCTTGTGTGGAAAAATCCAAAAGACGGAACCCACTCATCACGCGATATCCTTTTAATTATTTTAGGTCTGGAAAACTTTTATCAAATCATTCGTTCGTCAGGCCGTCAGTTTCGGTTACGTATTGACATGGACGATTGGGAAGGCAATACAAAGTATGCTGTGTATGAACATTTTTACATCACCGATGAAAGTGACGGATACAGGCTGCATTGTGGGACATATTCAGGTACGTACAGGAAAACAATCCAATCAAATCCAGCTGATTTGACGCCGTTATAAACGGTTTTAAAGTGATATCACGGTGATGGTGTTTTCAGTTACGTACAGGATAACCGTCCTGTCCGAATACAAGATACTGATAAATTGGCGTTTGACGCCGATTTAAACGCTAGTGTATGTATACCGAGACGGCCAGTTCACCTCACGTGTGTTTACGGATGTTCTCGCTCTTGCATTCCACACAACATTCTTCCCAGGCAGCTAGCTACTTTCCTACAATGACAATCTAGCCCATTGTCGGAAAACGAATGATGCTGGCCAGCCGCACTGACTTTTGTCTTGCAGTCAATACTGGATTCAAATTCTCAAGCCATTGATTGCTATCCATCGTCTTTACTGACTGAGCTATTTCGGCTCCACAAAATATGTTAGAAGGCAGATGCGACCAGTGTATGCTTAAATAGTTAAATAGTTATTTATCAATCAAAGATTCAAGAATTGTGTGTTATGTTAAGGTTTAAGGATCTATTCGTTTAATTGTTTGGTTGATTGGGGGTATAATGCCTTTTCTAACAATTGTTTAAGGAGCCAGTTCATCAAACCATCTGTTTCCTGGCTTTTCACACCAGTCCGTCAAACAACAGTATATTCAATATGTTTGTTGAATTATTATAAGTTTATTAAGTATATGTTTTTTGTATGTATCTTTAAAGTTAATATGAACTATTTCCGAATCAAGCATATCTCAAACTATCTCTGTATTAAGTATATGTCTAAATATTTATGTATTAAGAACTTGTCTAAACAATAAGTATCAAGTAGTTATCTAAATATTTATGTATCAAGTAAATGTCTAACGCTTTCTGGATCAAGTATATATGTCTAAATATTTCTGTCTGAAGTCTATTTCTAAATAGTTCTCTTTCAAGTAAATGTCAAAAAAGTTCTGTTCTCAAGTTTATGTCTGAATGTTTCTGCTTCTAGAAAATGTTGAAATATCTATCAATTAAGTATATGTCTAAATATTTCTGTCTCAAGTATATGTCTAAATATTGCTGTCTCAAGTATATCTAAATATTGCTGTCTCAAGTATATGTCTAAATAATTCCCTTTCAAGTAAATGTCTAAATAGTTATCTTTTGAATTATTGTCTACTATCTATGTAACAAGTACGATTATGTTTCTGATTATATTTGTAGCATGTATGTGTCTAGACATGTTTCAAGTAAATATTTAAATATATATAGGTAAACATTTAATATTTCTGTACTAAATCTGTTTGTATCAAGTATATGTCTTAATGTTTCTGTTTCAGGTACGTTTCTAAATAGTTCTATCTCAAGTACACGTCTTAATATTTATGAATAAATTGCATGCTAAATAGTTCTGTTTTCAAATTTATATGAGTTTATATGTCTGCATATTTCTGCTTTAAGAAATTGTTAAAATATCTATGAATTAAGTATACATGTATTTCTCAATAGATCTGTCTCAAGTTTATTTTTAAACAGTTTTGTAAGGAGTATATATGTTTGATTGTGTCTGTATCAAGCAAATGTATAAATATGTCTCTCTCAAGTATATGTCTAAATATTTCTGTAGCAAATATGTGTCAAAATATGTATATACCCTGTAGATGTCTGAATATTTCTGTATTAAGTGTATGTCTCAATATTCTTTTTTCAAGAAAACATATATTTATATCAAGTAAATCATCCTTTTTCTTCCGCTACCTCTTAAACATTCAGGAACAGCAGGAGATGCTCTTCGTGATACACGTCTTATACACAACGGCCAGAGGTTCAGTACGATAGACAGGGACAATGATGAGGTCGCATCGGGAAACTGTGCATTGATGTATAAAGGTGCATGGTGGTACGAAAATTGTCACATGGCAAATTTGAACGGTAAATACTACGAGCACGGTGACGTCCCAAACTTCGGCGAGGGCTTGGTGTGGGAACCATGGACAGGCAATTTTAAATCACTCAGAAAAACTACCATGAAGGTACAAGAGACTTTCCTGTCACCTTAAGTTAGTTTCCGAGCAGTTTGTGAAGGACATTCAAAAAAGATTGTTAACACTTAGATATATGATTTGTTTGAAAAGTATACTACGCTGCTTTCAATATAATGAGCTTTCCCGCGAGAAACCCAACATTGTGGACTCTGCGTAAAGTATCGCCCCTGACCAGCCTAAGCATGCCACGCAGACTAGCCCGGTTAGAAACGTTTTGCCTCCTGTGGATTTTCTGTTTCAAGAATCATTACTCTATACCTTTATCCATTGAGATGGAACATGTCGGGATGGATTAGCCTGAGCGGATTGCGGAGATTGATCTGGGGCGATACATTACGCAGAGGCCTTAATGTTGGTTTTCTCGTGGAACGGCTAAAATATTAAATTATATATTGGCGTTTCAGTATCATCGTATTGTCGTTGCATATTTTAACATAACACGAAAGCAGTGGATTTTAATATTAAATTATATATTGGCGTTTCGGTATTACCTTATTGTCGTAGCATAGTTTAACATAACAAGAATGCAGTGGATTTTATCTCTATTTATTTTCACGTCATTAGCGATTAATATCACTGTGCGCGTGTATATGGTATGGTATGTATATATGTTTATACGCTCGACTATACTCTGTTTCGATGGTCCGGGGGATGTCCGGGTCATTTAGGGCATTTCCAATGACGTGTGCGCGTGTGTTATGTTAGATTTAAATTATGAACATATGTCATAAACTGTTAACTTAGATCATTGACGCCGCGTGGAAGCGCGGCGTCAGTATGGGATAGGTTTTAATTTTGTACCATGGAGTGACATAATCGAAAAGGGAGCAACCAACAAATATTATTGTAAAGAAAAACTCTGTAATATGTTTGAAAAAACAGCCTTTATGATTGAATACATTGTATTAACTGATTTAAGAAACAACAAGATACAAAATATGTACATCTTTTACCGTTGTTACAAAACTTAAGACACATTTTAATTGTTTTTAATAACTGTTCCCCAAATAACTAGGCTAAGCTTTTTTTATGAGTTGGTTTACGGAGTTCACTAGGTTACGCTCTTTTAATTGTTTGGTTTACTGCTCTGACGACTCTATTCATTAAAGCTCAGAAGAAAAAAATCGGGTGATGGTTTTTCCTATTTAATTTTGTTGTATTACTAAGCTTAAAACGTTCCTCCCCAATACAGTTGTCCATTTAGACTATTGTATTCTTGCTATATGTTGACTATACATGGGAACCTTTTCTTTTAATTTCATAAATGCTTAAATCTGATATTAAATATCTTTAAACTTGTTAGAATTATTTGTTTTTTTTTGTTTATATAGTCTCGTTTTGTGTTATCATACTTCTGCTCAACTGGAAGGAGAATATACTTCCCTCTCTCCTTCCAAAGCTTGTGTCACACTTAACTTATAACTAAAGGCATTAACAATTAAGTTAATATCTGTTTATATTTCAGTATCTATGTTTTTTTGTTTATTTAATTGATCTAGTTAAAGCAGATTTAAAATTAAGAAACTTCAGCTTGTATGACAATTTACTGTTGCAGTCAATGTTAAGCAAACGGTAAACTAATTGGTTTGAAGACTTAACTCGTCATTTCACGAATAAACTTTACATGCTGAATATCACATAGATCTTAGCATATAAAGTGTATAATCCCTACGTCAAAATGGACCCTTTTTGCTCTTATAGACTATGGTATCCAGGTGAGCAATAAAGGAACAGCTTGGCCTTCTTGTTTAAGATAAAGGTACATTTGGCCTTCTTATTCAAAATGTTTACATCCTGTCCGTTTGCACAGGATATTTAAATGTATTCAACTGCATCTGCTTCCCTTTAAGTCATGCTTTTAAATCATGCGCGGCGTGTTTGATGCTTAGCATCAACATTCGTCTTGTTATCAAACTGAAAACGTTCTGTTCTACGATAAAGCTAACGGATGTTAAACATGAAAGGAATGCGATCGAATTCGGGGCTTTTCATGTTATGCATCACTCAGACTTATAAACTAAACAGATTCAAATTGAAAGCACAACAGGCTTGAATAGGTAAACCATAAATACTAGTTCTAAATTATAATGTCTATAGCTATAATAATAAATGTGCTTTCCCATCACGTGAACAAAATAACTATTATACTTCATTTTCTTGAATTTACTCTTGTATCTATGTACTTGTACATTGAGTTATTAAATAATTAAAATCTGAAAACTAGCAATGACATCGTTTTTGGAGTGATGCCAGAAATATTTAAAACGGCGCCAGACCTCATTCAATATTTTCAATCAATCAATCGATCTATCAATCGATCAATCATTTTCTATGTTTTGTAAATGCACGTGATTCTCCATTGTTGTCGTGAGTAAGTTCCAGAGAGAAAATGTGTGAGCTTCGCCTCCTTCTCCCTTCTGTTTTCTGAGTCACATCCTTGTTGTTAATCAAGTTCATAAAAATGGATAACTTATACTCTGATTGAAGAATTTGCCATGGTCGAATTGTGAACGTTTTGGAACCGGGCTTCCCGGATTCGATCCCCGGTCGATCCGGCAATAGTGGTACCCTGTCGGCAAAGCTTATTTCCTATCCTTGTACTGATTTGTTTACCCAAGAATCGTGATTAAGTGAGTTGTCATCGTTATATCATTAAACTAATGTTGAAAACGTCATTACATCTTAATAAAACAAATACACTCTGATAAGCAAATATTTTTTTGTTGTTGTTTAAATCACTTTTGTTGTTCTGTAAAATCAAAATTTATTCTGTAAAAAATCGCTATGCAATTTGTTGGTAGAGCGTTATCCTCCGGTACAGGATGTCACAGGTTCGATCCCCGGCCGGGTCATACCAAACTCTTTTAAAATGGTAGCAATGGCTGTTATCCCTGGCGCTCAGGTTTGCGGGGTTAACATTACTAGGTGATGTCAGTATAAATAGACTAGAAGTACTTACTAGCTGGTGTCAGTATAAATAGACTAGAAGTACTTACTAGCTGGTGTCAGTATAAATAGACTAGAAGTACTTACTAGCTGGTGTCAGTATAAATAGACTAGAAGTACTTACTAGCTGGTGTCAGTATAAATAGACTAGAAGTACTTACTAGCTGGTGTCAGTATAAATATACTAGAAGTACTTACTAGCTGGTGTCAGTATAAATAGACTAGAAGTACTTACTAGCTGGTGTCAGTATAAATAGACTAGAAGTACTTACTAGCTGGTTGTCAGTATAAATAGACTAGAAGTACTTACTAGCTGGTGTCAGTATAAATAGACTAGAAGTACTTACTAGCTGGTGTCAGTATAAATAGACTAGAAGTAGTTACTAGCTGATGTCAGTGTAAATCGACTAGAAGTACTTACTAGCGGGTGTTAGTATAAATAAACTAGAATAAGTTACTAGCTGGTGTCAGTATAAATAGACTAGAAGTAGTTACTAGCTGGTGTCAGTATAAATAGACTAGAAGTACTTACTAGCTGGTGTCAGTATAAATAGACGAGAACTACTTACTAGCTGGTGTTATAATAAATAAACTAGAAGTACTTACTAGCTGGCGTCAGTATAAATAGACTAGAAGTACTTACTAGCTGGTGTCAGTATAAATAGAATAGAAGTACTTACTAGCTGGTGTCAGTATAAATAGACTAGAACAAGTTACTAGCTGGTGTCAGTATAAATAGACTAGAAGTACTTACTAGCTGGTGTCAGTATGAATAGAATAGAAGTACTTACTAGCTGGTGTCAGTATAAATAGACTAGAAGAAGTTACTAACTGGTGTCAGTGTAAATAGACTAGAAGTACTTACTAGCGGGTGTTAGTATAAATAAACTAGAAGAAGTTACTAGCTGGTGTCAGTATAAATAGACTAGAAGTAGTTACTAGCTGGTGTCAGTATAAATAGACTAGAAGTACTTACTAGCTGGTGTCAGTATAAATAGACGAGAAGTACTTACTAGCTGGTGTTAGAATAAATAAACTAGAAGTACTTACTAGCTGGCGTCAGTATAAATAGACTAGAAGTACTTACTAGCTGGTGTCAGTATAAATAGACTAGAAGTACTTACTAGCTGGTGTCAGTATAAATAGACTAGAAGAAGTTACTAGCTGGTGTCAGTATAAATAGACTAGAAGTACTTACTAGCTGGTGTCAGTATAAATATACTAGAAGAAGTTACTAGCTGGTGTCAGTAAAAATAGACTAGAAGTACTTACTAGCTGGTGTCAGTATAAATAGAATTGAATTACTTACTAGCTGGTGTCAGTATAAATAGACTAGAAGAAGTTACTAGCTGGTGTCAGTGTAAATAGACTAGAAGTACTTACTAGCGGGTGTTAGTATAAATAAACTAGAAGAAGTTTCTAGCTGGTGTCAGTATAAATAGACTAGAAGTACTTACTAGCTGGTGTCAGTATAAATAGACTAGAAGTACTTACTAGCTGGTGTCAGTATAAATAGACGAGAAGTACTTACTAGCTGGTGTTAGAATAAATAAACTAGAAGTACTTACTAGCTGGCGTCAGTATAAATAGACTAGAAGTACTTACTAGCTGGTGTCAGTATAAATATAATAGAAGTACTTACTAGCTGGTGTCAGTATAAATAAACAAGAATTACTTACTAGCAGGTGTCAGTATAAATAAACTAGAAGTACTTACTAGCTGATGTCTGTATAATTAAACAAGAAGTACTTACTAGCTAGTGTCAGTATATATAGACTAGAAGTACTGGTAACTTACACAGTAAACCCCGTGATTTAACTGAAACAATGATGAAAGCGGCGTTCTACATCAAACAAACAAACCAACAAAACATTTTACATACATCGGAATCGATCAAAACCTTATATCTGATAACATATTTATACTGATCAATATTTTCCTAAATTCGTCAAAGTTACAACAAACGGCTTTGGTAAAAATGGCTGAGCAAATATGTAGAGATTTTCTATAAATTAATATTTGATTTTTGAATATAGTTGGACAAATTGTGATAAAAAAGGGAATTGCACTTTATGAGCAATTTCATCGGTTGACACGTTTTCAAAATTAGTTTGATGCTGATGCGGTAACTTCTTCATAAGGGAATGGGTTAAACCTCGGTCAACACTCGAATATATCGTTATCATATTTAGGAACGTCTTCATAAGGGAATGGGTTAAATCCCGGTCGTCACTCGAATATATTGTTATCTTATTTAGAAATGTCTTAGAGGTCTTAAATGTCTGGTCCTATTATTGTAGCGTGGCCTAGTTTTAATATCACACGGATGGAGTTGCGTAAATGAGATTTTTTATATAATTGATTGGGATTTACTCCGCATTTTCAACATTATTTCAGGTAAAACCAGTTGATAATTCACCGTTTTTAGTTAGTAATTTCTCCTTAAAAAACAACAAGATACAAAACACGTATGTCTTCTACCGTTATTACAATACTCTAGACACATTTAATTGGTATTTATTAACTTTTCACGAACTTCCTTGACTACGCTTTTGTTATAGTTTGGTTTACGACCCGATTCATAAAAACTCAGAAAAAAGTTTCGGATGATGTTTTTGCCTATTTATAACATTCTGTTGTATTTCTAAACGTTCTTCCCCATACAGTTTGTTCATTCAGACCACTGTATTCTTGCTATATATTGACTATACAAGTGAACTTTTTTTTTTTAATTTCATAAATGCTCAACTTTGATAATAAATATATTTTTAACTAGTTCAAATTACATTGTATTTTTTGTTTATATACTCCCGTTTTTGTTATCATACCTCTGCTAAACTGGACGGAGAATGGACTTCCCCTTCTCCTTTCAAAGCTTGTGTCACACTTAACTTATAACTAGAGGCATTAAACTTTAATGCCTAAGACACATTTGACCCTGCTCTTGATACCCTTTTAATATATATATAGGTGCTACCTATTTACGAAAAAACAGTAACATGATTGTAACAAAAATTAAAGAGCATACTTGGGCAATATAAATGATTTATAAGTAATTGACTAAACGATAATAATGCTTATCTCATGTTTTTCGCATGATCACAAAATGATCACAAAATGTTCGGAATTCGTTTTGCTGACGTCTATTATTACGAACGGAAAATAATAAAGTAACGACTTTCAGAAAATCAATGAATAACAAACATTTATAATGAACGAGGTTTAAACATGAGGGCCAAGATGCTTAAGGTCCTTAATCAATTATCTGTAATACGGTAAAGAAGTAAATGTGTAACAGCCCTTTTTCTGATGCCATCTGGCAACTACCTTTTTAAACCAGTCAATATGACTGGAAAAATGTATGTAAGAAATCACATTTCTGCTTAACACTTTCGCTAATAGAGACGGTTTCTGACTCTTTTGCAGCAGACGACTTAGGAAAAGATTGTCGCCAATGGTACAATTGCTCAATATGTGAAAGTTATGCTTTTTCAACAATATTTGATAAATAATTATACTTTGTATGAGTGAATCTATAGCTCACGCATAGGAATTTTGGGTATTTAATGTTGATACCACTTTTGTTGCGGGAAACAACGTCGCTCCATTTGAAGTTACGCCAAATGAAGTGTTACGGAAATGACGTCAGGTCGTTCTTTGGCAAACGGTACAGTCAGAAGTTATGTTCTGACGTCGAATTGCGGTCGTTTATTTCAAAGTTCCATTTATTTTTTAACTTTTTTGTACAAAAGTTAGATCACACGAAAATAACACAGCACTTTTATGACATGTCGATTTAGATTTTTTTTAAAAGATTAACTAGACGACAATAATTTAAATCTGTGTTTTTATACATTTTCAAAATGGCGGCCCCAATGGATTTTGCCAGTTTCACTTCAGAAAGCTTCATGGGTTATGGGTTATTGAACAAACAAAAAATCTCACAACTGTTACCTATAAGCGAAAAAAAACATTTATGTTTTTTTTTCGTATTATAGACTATGGTAGCCAGGTGAGCAATATAGGCACATCTTGGCCTTCTTGTTTAAAATAAATGGACATATAGCCTTCTTGTTCAAAATATTTAGATCCTGTCTGTTTGCACAGATTATTTAAATGTACTGAACTGCATCTGCTTTCTTTAAGTCATGCGCTGCGTCTTGTCTTGTTAAAAATTGTGACACTATTTGCTTGATGTCCGTGTGGCTGTGGTCACTAAATAAGTAATGGCAGCCAAAGTCAGACCATGTGAACTGAATTGACATGTTGGACACTTCAATCAATCAGTACGAAGTACGCAGCTTGGTTTTGTAAGTACGGAATGTTACCGTTTACCCTGACACCTGTGAGTCAGTCGTTTTGTAAAAGGTGTAGGTTTAGATCAACCTTCTTTATTTCCACAATTTGGTCTGGCTTTTACTGTTGGCCAATTAGTCATAGGGAGTTTGAACAAACGTCTGTCAGATATTATCAGACCAGAACAGTTGTATTAACCATACATATTACTTGTTTTATAGTATGTAACATGTACACAGATCAGACTATAATAAAAAGAGGATATACATATACATGTACATGTAGCCTGTATCCTGTTACATGTACATGCAAAACATAATTTACATACTGTTTAACATCACGTGGCGAACAATATGTGTACACACTGTTTTCTACTTGATATCTGTTGATAAGTCCATTCGGGTAAGAGTTGCATGAATGCGCACATTATTATCTGTCTGTAACAAACTTTTTCCTACGCATGTATCTACGGTATTATCTGTCTGTTACAAACTTGTTCATATGCAGGTACAGTACAGCTCACGCGGAAAACGCATCGTCCGCGAGCCACCGCGGACAAATCTCAACGCGGACAAATATTTTGGTCCGCGAAGGTGGGTGGAATTCCACCCATCACCGCGATTTGTTTTTATGTCCATCGCGGACGCAACAAGATAACCCCAGGGGGTTGATAAAACCGATCATCGTGGAGTTGCGGTGGAACCATCGCGGAATCGCGGTGATATTTTTTTGAATAGATAAGCTTTTTCTCGCCGTTTTGCTGGGAGTTTTCTTTTAATTTTTAATTTTTATTTCATTACAGTACTAATAAATGTTGTTGAAGAGGATAATGATTATAAATCAGTACTAACTATAAAGCAGCATATATGCGTAACAACTTAATTCATTAAAATTCGTCAATACAATTCCCCTAAACTTGATGTATTCTGTAAACGATACAACTACGTGATAATAAAACTGTTAATTCTGCCTGAAAGATGTGTAGCTTACTTTAAATCTCACTAATAAATGCCGTAATTCCATTGTCAATCACCACAATTACCAATGCATTGTTCATTCTTAATCGCCTATAAATTATTTCTTTAAAACCTGTTTCAAAGTCGGCTGAATAACAAAAACAAACTTTGCACACAAAGAAGTGTGAAGCGCCCATGTTAGTCCCGGATTTAATTAAACAACCAAAAACTAATAAATAAATAAATAAATAAAAAAAGTCTCATTAATTGGCATGTTTTACTCATAAACATACTTGTAAATTAAGGTGACGCAAACAAATTAAAATGTGTTTCTCTCATCTATACATGTTTTCATACAAATTAAGCAATTATTTTCGGGGGCGGACACTTAAATCCATTACGCTATATAATCTGATTTGATGAAGATTTACTCTTGTCTGCAACTTGCGTATGTCAATTGAAATTCAGTGTTCACATTTAAAAGGGATATTTTGTGCGCTAGTCAAGAAAAGTCGTGTCAGGCGTATTGTTGTTTATGTGTTTGGATTAGCACGCACGCTGATAAACCACTTCTACATATAAGCCTGTATTTTTTTAAACTAATTGACGTTACTGAGCTTTACGACAAGTTGCTTCATAATAAAGTGCAATACATAACTACATGTAAAATAAATTCTACTCTGTTTCTACTCTGTATCAACACATTGCGTTAAAATGAAAATTTATCATTTTCAACAATATTACAATTGGATAATTTATTTATTAAGTTGATAAGAAAAGCTCAAAAATCAACAATCTGTCTTTATTAAGAGATTCAAGTACATGTACTGTATATACAAAATTCAAAGATATATATACAATGTATATGTACATGTATTGTAATTTAACAATATTTCTCTCTTACTAAAAAATGTGAGATAATCATATGTACGATAAACGTATATCCGATGTCCGCCATTTTCTATTACGAAACTTGACTTTATCGTAAACAAACACAATCTTCCACTGTTTTTCATAAAATAATCGCAATTCGTCAATAAACGTGTACATGTACATAATCGGGAAAAAACAACTTTTTAATAAAAGTATAACATTTTTACAGGTAAATATTGCGGTGGAATCGCGGTGGTTTCAAAATAGATAGGAATAGATAAGAAGCTCGAATCGACGACATGTCAATCGCGGTGATATAATTAGCCCGTAGGCGGTATTGCGGTGATCATATAGGTTGAATTGCGGTGATTATCCGCGATGAAAAATATTTGTCCATCGTGGGATCGCGGAAAACGCGTTTTCCGCGTGAGCTGTACTGTATATACGATATTATATGTCTGTTACAATTGTTCATACGCATGTATATACGGTATTATCTGTCTGTTTCAATATTGTTCATGAAGTTGGTATTGAAGACTTCCCATGCATTTCGTTTTATATTGTCACAAAAAGTAAAAACTGTTCACTTTAATAATTACAGTATATTTTACCTGGAATACATAAGATAATACGAATTCCTCAGCGGGATATATGCAATGAGATAAATGTAGTTTTTTATGGGCCGAGCATGCATACAAAACGATTCTAAACTAGTTGGTTATGAAAATCAATTGCCCGAGGACCTGTTTTAACACTATTTGGTCCACGTCACTCAAGAATATGTATACTTGGTACCGTCGTAGATATTTGTAGTAGGTTGGTGACGGGTTTAGAACTGGCTATTTTACGTTTCACAAACCCTCAGTTCTAAACCCGTGTGGTTCTAACCTATACCACAACAACAATTCACAACAATGTATGTACAGAGATACTTCAGTCCTTGATAAATTGTCTGACAAAAGCTCGGAAATATTCACTATCTGTGAACCTAAATGAAAGCATTCACAGCTTGATGGCATACACATTCTCCGTAGAACACTTTAAAGTGTTTGTGAAGAAGAGTATATCACAAGTTCAGTCTTATAACTTTTTCCATGTTTTCAAACTATAATTCAAATTTGGTCATAACGTTCTACAATTACAAAGTGCTGAATCATAATGTGCTTCTCAAAAGTTTAAAATAAAGGGGGCAACATTCATAATTTAGTATAGATAGACAACTCTATATGTTTAATTGTACTCGGTCTGACTGTTTGGTGTCAAACAAAGAAATATGATGATTGTCCTTTTTCATCGTTTTACAATGTCTCATGGGAGATAAGGGATAGAAGTTCACTTAATGGGTAATATTTCAACCATTGTTCAATCATATCACGGTGGCCAATTCACCTACCCATGTGATTTCCGCCTCGCTCACACCAGTACACCACACGACTGTTGTTTCCAAGCAACTGGCTGCGTTTTCACATAGACTGTTAGTCTATTGGTGGAAGAAGAATGACGCTTGCCGCTTTGAATGTTGTCAAATGTCGGAAAGAATGTCGTCCGAGATGAGACTGGTGATCACAACCCCTTGATTGACAGGACGTGTCGCCTCCGACTGAGCTACCGAGGTCATGGATCTAACCACTACAACATTAGATTTCTTGGTTGATATTCAGTCATTGAAATAGTTGTGCATGTCTAGGTCCCCTGAATATATGAGGGACTTATCTAGATCCAGATAAGCCAGCGCGTCCTGAAAAAATAGGCACAACAGTTTTAAAGAATCGTCTTACATATATTGATAATTTGGTGTTAACTGCTTGAATACGCTGATACATTTGTACCTAGATGTGTATTTATTACGCTGTAGTCAGTTTTACCCGAGCACCGCTCTTATAGAACAACTAGATACAGACCAAGAATTCGCCGGTTAGGTTTGAATTTACCTCCGATCCCATCACATTATCGGGGCATGTATACACAAATAACCAAACTGCAATGCAAGATGTACATATGTGAAAACCAAATCTTCGTTTAATATTGTCACTTCGGGTTTTTAAAAACGCTTCAAACTATAATCATAATATAATGAGTGAAATACAACGAACATATTACTGATTACTTATCTAATATCGACAACGAAGTAGGCTTATTAAAGCATAACAATGCGTAACGGTGCTAGAAATGCATAAAATATTCATTATTGCCGTCTTGTGAGTTCATTGAATTAATATGGTTCGTCTATTATTACTTTATAACATTATTGTTTTTGATGCGAAGTAAGAAGTCTCAGAATTATCTGAATCGTGTGTTAAAATCATACAGTTATTATGCATAACTCATGAGTCTACGAGAGAATCACACGGGATAAACGCTTGCTTATTATGAGTTTTCTGCGTCTATCCGCCCGATGTGTTTGGTTTAGTGGGGTTTTACGCCGTTTTCAACAATATTTCGGTTATATCACGTCGACAATTGACGTATTCATGATCCCTGGGTAAACAAGCCAGTATTAGGCTAGACAATGTGCCTTGCAAAAGGGCACTCCACCATGACCAGTTTCAAATCCCCGACGCTAACCATTGTTTGTTTGTTGCAGAAATGCGTTTAACACACAACTTACCCGAACAACTATAACCTTACGCGGTCCAAGTTAATCACCAATGGTAAACTTGACCTTGAACAGAGCGTGCCTTAAAGCTTTAGCAGTATCCATGTAACAACGCTTACAAGGACGCTGTTGAGGAGAACGGCACTCTTTATTCAAATTCACATTTATCCATTGATTTAAGTTACGGATGGTTCCTGAATAAATCACAGCTGTTATTCACATAATATTCCAACATAACTGGCTACCATGATAAATCACAGCTGTTATTCACATAAAATTTCAACATAACTGGCTACCTTGATAAATCACAGCTGTTATTCACATAATATTTCAACATAACTGGCTACCTTGATAAATCAGAGCTGTTATTTATAAAACATTCCAACATAATTGGCTACCTTCCCACAAAGACTATTCAGCGCATCGGTGAATGACGAATGATGCTAGTCACAACGAATTTTGTCAATCATAGGGAAGAATGGCCGAGCCGGGGTTCGAATTCACGACCCCTGGGTTGCAGTTTGTATTATGCATGCTGCTCAAGCTGTCGCTATTGTTTCTTAACCAGCTAAGCTGAAAAGACGGAAAGCTTGATTATCCATGAGTCATAGATCATATAGACTTCATTGAAGCGTAATATTGTAATGTTCATCTTAATTGGTTGAAATTACAGACAACGTTTGATGACCTTGCAACACAAATCTATAAAACCACATTGTAGAATTACATGCAATATTCCATTCAGATTATTTCTCCAACTCTGTACATACCATATACATAGTAATCTGAAATGGCGAGTGTATAGCGTGGGGGATTTGGAACAGCGCGGATAAAAGTCGTAATATACAAACTACGCTTCGGTCACATAGGAACGTCGCGGATATAAGTCGTAATATACAAACTAAGCTTCGGTTTAATATGAAAGTCGCGGATATAAGTCGTAATATACACATTACGCTTCAGTTTAATAGAAACGTCGCGGATATAAGTCCTAATATACAAACTACGCTTCGGTTTAATAGGAACGTCACGTATATAAGTCGTAAAATACACACTACGCTTCGGTTTAATATGAAAGTCGCGGATATAAGTAGTAATATACACACTACGCTTCAGTTTAATATAAACGTCGCGGATATAAGTCATAATATACAAACTACGCATCGGTTTAATAGGAAAGTCGGGGAAATAAGTCGTAATATACAAACTAAGCTTCGGTTTAATAGGAAAGTCGGAGATATAAGTCGTTATATACAAACTACGCTTCGGTTTAATAGAAACGTCGCGGATATAAGTCGTAATATACAAACTACGCTTCGGTTTAATAGAAACGTCGCGGATATAAGTTGTAAAATACAAACTACGCTTCGGTTATGTAAGAACGTCGCGGATATAATTCGTTAAATACAAACTACGCTTCGGTTTCATAGGATCGTCGCGGATATAAGTCGTAATATACAAACTACGATTCGGTGTAATAGGAACGTCGCGGATATAAGTCGTAATATACAAACTACGCTTCGGTTTGATAGGAAGGTCCCCCTTGGCGTTCAGGATTGCGCGGATATCATTACGACTGACTGGCTGGTGTCAGGATAAAAGGACCAGTAGTTCTTGTAACCTACCCAGAAAACGTCGTGATATAACTGTTGTCAGGATAAAATGACTAGTAGTTCTAGTTACTTACCCAGGACACGTCGTGATATAACTGTTGTCAGGATAAAATGACCAGTTGTTCTAGTAACTTACCCAGGAAACGTCGTGATATAACTGTTGTCAGGATAAAAGGACCAGTAGTTCTAGTAACTTACCCAGGAAACGTCGTGATATAACTGTTGTCAGGATAAAAGGACCAGTAGTTATTGTAACTTACCCAGGAAACGTCGTGATATAACTGTTGTCAGGATAAAAGGACCAGTAGTTCTAGTAACTTACCAAGGAAACGTCGTGATATAACTGTTGTCAGGATAAAAGGACCAGTAGTTCTAGTAACTTACCCAGAAAACGTCGTGATATAACTGTTGTCAGGATAAAAGGACCAGTAGTTCTTGTAACTTACCCAGGAAACGTCGTGATATAACTGTTGTCAGGATAAAAGGACCAGTAGTTTTAGTAACTTACCCAGGAAACGTCGTGATATAACTGTTGTCAGGATAAAGGGACCAGTAGTTCTAGTAACTTACCAATGAAACGTCGTGATATAACTGTTGTCAGGATAAAATGACCAGTAGTTCTAGTAACTTACCCAGGAAACGTCGTGATATAACTGTTGTCAGGATAAAAGGACCAGTAGTTCTTTTAACTTACCCAGGAAACGTCGTGATATAACTGTTGTCAGGATAAAAGGACCAGTAGTTCTTGTAACTTACCCAGGAAACGTCGTGATATAACTGACTGGCTGTTGTCAGGATAAAATGACCAGTAGTTCTAGTAACTTACCCAGGAAACGTCGTGATATAACTGTTGTCAGGATAAAAGGACCAGTAGTTCTAGTAACTTACCAAGGAAACGTCGTGATATAACTGACTGGATGTTGTCAGGATAAAAGGACCAGAAGTTATTGTAACCTACCCAGGAAACGTCGTGATATAACTGTTGTCAGGATAAAAGGACCAGTATTTCTAGTAACTTACCCATGACACGTCGTGATATAACTGGTGTCAGGATAAAAGGACCAGTAGTTCTAGTAACGTACCCAGGACACGTCGTGATATAACTGACTGGCTGGTGTCATGAT